>LHUT01005148.1:0-13149 GCA_001412135.1 Silene latifolia subsp. alba | reverse complement strand
GCTCTTCCGATCTAATTATCCACACAAAGATGCTACGAAATGCTCAAAGGAATGATTAGGGAATGATTTGGGTATGATTAGGGTAACGTAGAAATGATAACGCTGTGAAAAGTGATATTAGAAACTGACGCGGAAATATAAAATACCCTAATCACTCCTTAATCAAACCGTCGAAATATAACTTCGCCAAACCGGACACTCGGTCGAGTGCAACAACACTCGGCCGAGTGTCCAATACTCGGTCGAGTATTCACTATACTCGGCCGAGTATTCCTCGGCAGAACCGAAATAACACACACTAAGAGCACTACTCGGCCGAGTAGGCTCTACTCGGTCGAGTAGGCTCCAAAGAAGATCCGTAGTGTTACACAAGAGCCTTGGTTAGAATATCCGCAAGTTGAGCTTTTGTATTGACGTAGCTAGGAGCGATAACACCCTTTTGAATTTCGTCGCGGATAAAGTGACAATCAACTTCAATGTGTTTTGTACGTTCGTGGAATACCGGATTTCGTGCGATATGTAGAGCGGACTCGTTATCACATTGAAGTTGGATGGGCTGCGTATGATGTATACCGAGTGAGAGCAGCAGTCCTTTGAGCCATTTTAATTCGCATATCGTAACGGCCATAGCACGGTATTCGGCTTCGGAAGAGGAGCGAGATACCGTTGCTTGCTTCTTAGTTTTCCATGATATGGGGGAGGAGCCCAAAAATACCAGGTAAGCAGATAGGGAGCGTCGGCTTGTAGGACATGTGGCATAATCAGAGTCGCAATATGCATTTAACCGTAGGTCACTGTCGGATCGTAAAAGAATACCTTGTCCCGGAGAATTTTTAAGGTAACGAACCACTGTGAGGGCGGCATTCCAATGTTCAATTGTCGGGGAATGCATAAATTGGGCAAGAGTATGTACCGAGTATGTTAGTTCCGGGCGGGTAATTGTAAGATATACTAGTCGGCCCACGATACGGCGATATGGTTGCGGGTCGGTCATTAAGGCAGCTTTCGAGAGAGCTAAGCGATGATTCTGCTCCATGGGAATCGAGGCAGGTTTTGTGCCAAGGAGACCGGTCTCGGTGAGGATGTCGAGAGCATACTTACGTTGTGAGACAAAAATCCCGGAGGCATGACGAGCAATTTCCAGTCCGAGGAAATATTTGAGCACCCCTAGGTCTTTCATAGAAAAGCATTTGCTTAAATATGCTTTGAATGTTGTAATAAAGTCGATGTTATTTCCGCAAATGACTAAGTCATCGACATAGACCAAAATGTGGACCTCAATATCGTTCCGAAAAATAGAGAATAAAGAGTGGTCAAGAGGGCATTGCTTGAAACCATATTTGATAAGGGCGGAAGCGAGTTTGGCATACCAACAACGAGGGGCCTGACGGAGCCCGTATAAAGACTTTCGGAGACGACATACCTTCCCATTGGCCGATGAGAGATACCCGGGGGAGGTTTCATATAGACTTCTTCATGGAGATCGCCATGTAGAAAGGCGTTATGCACGTCCATTTGATGTAGGACCCAGTTCTTAGCAGCGGCGATGGCAAGAAGAGTGCGAACAGTGACCATTTTTATAGTGGGAGCGAAAGTTTCATTGTAGTCGACACCCTCAATTTGTCGATTACCCATGACAACGAGCCGAGCTTTGTAGCGTTCAACGGTCCCGTCGGCGTTGTATTTAATTTTGTATACCCACTTGGAGCCGATAGCCTTTTTGTTTGGAGGCATTGTCTCGAGTGTCCAAGTTTTATTCTTGTCAAGTGCGTCAATTTCACGTTGCATAGCTGCACGCCATTCCGGTACCTGCACAGCATCTTTGAACAACCTAGGCTCGTGGTGTTTAGTCACGGCCGACAAGAACGCTTTATGGTTAGGAGAAAACTTTGCATAATTTAAATAATGAGAAATAGGATAAGGAGTACCCGAAGACGATGATTGTGCATATAGCGAATTCAACGAGGGGCGAGGCTTGGACAAGACAAAATCTTTGAGGTTTGAATTGGGTATTTTGGTACGATGTCCTCGGCCCATAGTGGACGAAACAGTGGTAGGTGAAGGCTGTGTTTCACTTGGAGATGATGTGGGAGGCGGGTCCACGGCTGGCGTGGATTGTGGCTGGTCCGGTGGTGGGTGATGATCCGAGGTAGTCTCGGTATTAGTGGACGGGTTGGGTGATGCAGAGGGCTCAGTTGTGGGAGTGGGAGTGGATGTGGCTGCATTATTAGGGGTTTGTAAATGACAGATAGTGGAGTCATAAACAGAGGACAACTCGTCCATTGAAAAAGAAGGTGGATCATGTTCAAGATTATTTATTTGTAAATGTTTATACGGAAATTCGTTTTCAATAAAGACGACGTCATGAGAATCGAAATAAGAGCCCGTGTCTAAGTCAAAAAGGCGCCATCCTTTCTTTCCAAAAGGGTAACCAATAAAAACGCATTTTCGGCTTCGGGATGCAAATTTATCGCGAGAACGATTTAAAGTTTTGGCATAGGCGAGACATCCAAAAATCCAAATATTTTCAAACGGTGGTGGTTTATTAAAAAGAGTTTCATAAGGTGTTTTACCGTTTAGAAGAGATGTCGGAGTGCNNAAAGAGGTAAAGAGGCTTGAAACAGGAGAGCACGAGCGACGTTTAAAATGTGTCGATGTTTCCGTTGGACGCGCCCATTTTGTTGTGGGGTATCAACATTAGAAGTTTGAAATAAAATACCATTTTCTCGAAAGAAAGAAAGAAGAGGGCGAAATTCGGTGCCATTATCTGTTCTGAAAACTTTTATTTTTCTTTCAAATTGTCTTTCAATCATTGCAAAGAAATTTAACAAGGTTTGTTTCGTGTCGTTTTTATGACGTAAAAGATATACCCATGTGGAGCGGGAAAAATCGTCCACTATTGTTAAAAAATATTTGGAACCGCAGGAAGCATTTTCGGAATATGGCCCCCATAGGTCACAATGAATAAGATCAAAAGGTGAAATAGCATGACTAGTACTTAAATGAAAATGTTCGCGAGTTTGCTTCGCGCGTAAACAAATGTCGCATGTCTTGCTGATGAAAAGTATCNAACATGAACACCAACAATAATTTCAACATTAATTACAACAAGTCAACAATAGCTTCTATCCTAAGGTCAATTAACATAATTAATAAAAAATTATTCAAAAAGAGATTAAAAAAATACCTAATTAAAACAAAGAATGAAAAGGGAGGAAAAAGGAGAAGGCAGCCGCGGCAGCGGCTGGTGGAAGGTGAAAAAAAAAACAAAAGGTAAGAAACATTAAGGAGAAGAGATGGAAAAAAGAAAAAGAAAACCAAGAAGGAAATGAGAGTAGGAGGCTACCTTGATGTGATGGTAGCAGCGGCCACGAAGGTCGGAGATGGTAGTGATGGTGGTGGTGTCGGGTTTTAGGGAAATAAGGGTTAGAAAATTGATTTGGGGAAAATCGAGTGTTAGAGAGTGAAGGGAACTCTTCGAGTTCAGATTTCACTTTAAAAAAAATCCTGACGGAAATTCAGTCAGGAAAGTCAACGGGATATTGACTTTCCTAATGGAATTTCCGTCACGATTTTAATATTACCCGGATTCCTGACGGAATTTCCGTTAGGACTTTTCTCTCAATTATTGGCAAAGTGGCCTTTATAAGAAGGTATCCCTGGCGGAAATTCCATCAGGAAAGTCAACAGGATATTGACTTTTCTGACGGAAAATTCGTCAGGAGTTTAATATTACACGGCTTCCTGACGGAATTTCCGTCAGGACTTTTCCCTCAATTATGGCGCCATTGTCATTATCCAACACGCCATTTATCTCTAACGGGGTCTGACAGATTATCCGTCAAGACATTATATCTAACGGAAATTCCGTCACTATGCCGTCAATTTCCTGTGTTGTCTGATGGTTGGAAAAAACCGTCACTATTCCGTATTATCTTTGTAGTGGTTCATAATCCATGTGACCACCATTGCATTGACCGCCCACTTGGATTGAATCTCATCCGACGAAGCAGCAGGTTGCTTAAACGTGCCATCGATGAAGTCAACCTTATTCTTAGCAAGGAGCGCTAATTGCATCGATCGTGCCCATTCATCGTTGTTTGGCCCTTCAAAAACAACCTGATGTATGCGAAGATCAGGACTATCCGACTGGTAAAGAGCATAAGGAGACAAAGATTGTAATTGGTCGTCATTCTTTTTGTTATTTGGGGCCATGATAGCCGATTAAAGGAAAACGAGGAAAAGGGAAAATTTAACCTAATCCCGTTACCATGTTAAGAATATGAATTTGGGAAAGATTGAATTGAATTATTCAATTGAAAGTGTAATACATATATACATAGTTTGCCTTGCGGAATAAGGTAAAATCAACAGAAGATACAGGATATTCCTAAATATAGATTGTATACCAAACCGAGTGGAAACGCAAGCCCCAAAGATCCCGGTTTCCTAATTGAACTATTATCCATATATAGTTCAATCTCACATAAAGGATCATCATAAGAGATAAGGTTATCTGGTCAGTACTTTGGAAGTTGGAAATAACTTGAATAAGATCATTAACCTATTTATAATATGTAATTAGTAATTACTATGTGAGACAGTTTTATAAGGTAAGATGGTCTTATTATGTAAAACGACATCTCATTTATTACCACTAAATAAATAGTTTTCTTATAAAATAGACCGTTTCACAGCATAAAACCCCCGTATTACTCTATAATTTGAGTTTAGTACTCCGTAAAACAATAGAACAATTATTAATTAGTGGTGGTCTGTGGCTTGGTGTCATATGTTCTAGTTCTGTTACTCTGTATGTAGCTCATCACGTTTGTACAATACTCTTTCAAGTTTAAACTATGACACCGACTTAACTTCTCTTCAAATATTCCATTGAGTTCGAATAAACCTGCCAATAATTCCAAATATATTAAAGCTTGTTCCTTATAAGAATAAGAATATATTTGAATCATCAAGTTTAATCATTAGTAGCGTAAGGTGATATTAATTAGTACATAAAAAGCTCGTCACACCAAAATACACTAAACATCTAATACACAACCCTTCGCCAATTCTTTTCTCTGGCGGTCTTAATTTAAGATGATTTTACAACAAATTATAATAAAAGTAGAAATAAGAGCCATCTAAACCTAAACTCTAAAATAATATTGCGGGACAAACCGTTTTACATAACTTTATTGTAAAATCAACTGATAATTTATTTTATGTTGTGAAATATAGACAAGAGATAATTACAGAGATAAGCTAGAGAGAAAGTAAGGAGAGACAAAACCATATATTATTCCATTATGAGGGGGTATATATACACATACAATAAGGGTAGAATATTCTAAGATATGGACATCCATATAATAATATTTCATAACACCAGTTGTATAATACATTAATTGGTCATTTAGGCTAGTCAATTATGAGTCGGGGGATTTTTGTTTGGGCCGAGTCAATAATGGGTCAATCAAGGTTCGGGTCCGGTCTAGGTCAGGTTGTATCAATTTGAGTTTTGGATCATATTCGGGTTATAAACACTTGAGGTTCGGATCATATTTGGCCATTTGGGTCAGCCCAAGTTTGGATCTACTTGTGTGTTTGAGCTGTTAGACGTACTGTGGTGCTAGGTTTACGTTGTATAGAAAGCAAAAACAGTTTAGTACATGTCAAATTGTCAAGTACTCCGTATAAACTCATTTTTACCATATAATTAGTGAAAATATCTTGTTAATCTTACTACAATTAAGTTATTATTAATACACGTTGGAAAAAACTGATAGTGCGATTATAAAGCTAAAGAATAGTGAAATTTTGCTATAAACTGATATACTACCATACTTGGTTTAAAATTAATGGCATGTCATGTACAAGTGTACAACCCTTTCCTTCGTAACTTACATAAACAACAAACTTGCCAACGTTACCATCACGGCAATACATACCGTCAGGTATTGGGGATTCCTCGACGAAATACCGCCACTCAGCTCTCCTGTGTTGACAAAAGTATTTGAATGTGGGCCAGTATTCAACGAAACGTTCACCGGTCGAGAACCTAACACAACAAATTAAGAGGTTTTTCGATTAGTATCTCCATCTTAACTTGTTAAGTGATTATTTTCTAATATATATACAGAGAACTTCAACAATTTTCAAAACACCTATTTGCGCATATTCTCATTTCTAAGAAGTTGCAACTAAGTTATATATTGGTTCATTTGACACCGTTTGACTACCAAAGTTACGTGTGACGGAGTACAATAAATCAAGAGTAAGATACAAAAGCTTGTGAAAACAATCATTTTACGATCTAATTCTACTTTTAGTTGTT
The DNA here is from genome assembly GCA_001412135.1 of Silene latifolia subsp. alba. Lineage (NCBI taxonomy): Eukaryota > Viridiplantae > Streptophyta > Magnoliopsida > Caryophyllales > Caryophyllaceae > Silene > Silene latifolia. The sequence continues at coordinate 6,812 of LHUT01005148.1, read as the reverse complement.
GGTTATCTTGGTCGAGGACGAGGACGAGGAGCAAAGGCAATGCCTTGTGGTTTCTACCTTTCATCTCTTAAGAGTAAAACCCTTTCGTTTTTTGTTCTCTGGAGTTGAGGGAAGAAAAAAGAGGCAAATTTTGATGCCGATGGGTTATGGACCTGAAACATGACTGACCCTACACAGACTTTACAAGCAACTGTAGCTAACATCTGCAACCCTCCCCTATCCTCTTGACAAATAAAGCTCAGCCAAACTGAACTTTAAATCTAAAAGGCTGGAGATCGAGGCGGAAATCTACTTACAATCATAGTTAACCCATCCAATTTGCTGATTAGCCAAATCATATACCACGGCCTTGTCTTTCAATACAAGATCTGCAAAAAGAAAAAGGTGAACATTCGTTAATAGCACGAAATAGGAGTACTCAAATGATACTGAACCAAAAGATAAGGATTGAGAGCATGCCAAAGGGTTTAGTTATCCTTATTACGTAGGAAAAAAATTTATGCAGTAAAAAGAAGCATTTTCAGCATGAGGATTGAGGAAAGTCGTCCACACAGCAAACTTCATATTATTGATGAGGGCTTACCTCCTAAAATCGTTATTGCCTGCCCGTCAATTTTCTGAATTCCCATACACCAAACTGCATCTCCAGCCTGTCAACGAAATAAAGAAGAAGCATATTACTCGTTGCTAATAGTTGCTGCAGAAAAGCTGTTATATTTATTTTCTGTTTTTGATGAAATCTAGAGGACAGTAGAGTTAAGGAATGCGTGCGACCGTGCGTTCAGCCCTGGCTACTTCCATGAATAATTTGCGATGTTGTTTTAATATGGAGTGTTCAACTACTAGACAATTGTATTTTGGGTGAGAGTCTGAGTAAAGTAGTTTACAAAAGAAAAGAAGACTAAAATTGAATGATAGAAATTGAGTGTGTCGTTCCAAGGCAGAAGTAATAGATGAAGTAAACTCACTATAGAGTTCTGTTCCAGTAGATAATCCTGGGGTCTTAGAACCATGGATGCCCCACCAGCAAAATTTAAGCTAACTTGAGGGAATATGTCATTAACACTATATGCACAAACACACATATTAGAAGCACAAAAAGAACCGACAAATATTAACTGATTCAACATATCCTAGCCTCTTCATTTGAAATGTAGTCATTCTCTATTTTGAACTGTGATGGAATAAATAAATCACAATTACACACTAAACTAAGTCCATTCTAATGCGAAGTAGCAGTCATTTGCACTATTCTTGTCATAACAAAACCGCCTCTATGGTTTCTGTACTAAAAGTCTAAAACAAGGGTATGACTGCATACATCTGACTCCCTTACCCCCATCATTCATGGGAGCCCTTGATGCATTGGGGTAAAGTTGATGTGTTCATCAAGTTCTAAAATTAAAGAACTGGGAGGAAAACCTGGATGTTATCAAGTAGCATGCGTTTCCCCTTGAGAGTAGAGGACGTACAGACTGAGAAACAGCTGCTGTAATCTACTGAAACAATAACAGAGAGAAGTTCAGAACCTGTTTCCTAGTCTTGGTAGCCGGAGAAAGAAAAGGACAGCCATTTTTAACAGTTAAAAGCCTAAAAGTCATTTAAAAGAAAAGATATAGCACTTGCTATGAAGCATCATCAACAACAACAACAACATTACCCCAGTGCCTCAATGGCTCCCACAAATTGGAGGGTAAGGGGGGGTCGGATGTACGCAGCCNNAGAGGCTGTTTCCGAATGACCCAAGATGAAAATTGCGTCGAATTGAAGGACCGCTACTTCATAAAAGAAAGAAGAGCATGCGGGGGAAAAAATTATCTTTGTTACTGAGCAACTCAATCTGACAGCTTCTAGCTGTTTAACATGCTAAAGCACCAAACAGAATGAAACTTACCGCACTAACAAAGGGATCATAAGCTGCTTCGGCAAGATAAGTCAATGTTGTCCCAGAATCGATAATGGTACCAGTGGTGATTGAAGTAGTAAATACTGCAGCATCTATAGGAAGCTTTTGATTGTTAATAGATATGCTTTGTAGATCCAAATTGTAGTGTGGCCTGCAAGATTTAACAGAAGAAAAGAATTGAATATCTCGTAGCATTTATGTTTGAATAAATGCTTACATTGGCCCTCGATAATCACTATTACTAACACAATCATCATCACTATCACTAAAAGGTTGAGATTTGTACACCTGTACGGGGGTAAACACTACATATCAATCTGAGGACTATTATGGAGTACAAACTAGCATAAACTACACAGCCAGGGAATCTTACATAACGCATATTACTTAAAAGGTATCACCAACTCAGCAAGTCCTCAATGTGAGACCAATCCAAATCATTATAAATTCTAGAGTTCTTGTTTAATTATTGGGTTAATGGCTTAGCCTCACAAGTCAGACCATCTCATAAGTTTTTAATTATGCACTAGCTCCTACAAAGGCTACAATTTCAGATAAGCATGGGCTACCATTTTATGAGTTTGCGGACAAGATGCTGGTCTCGGGTGATAAGCATTTACGGAATACGTGTCATATTGATTTTTTTTTTTTGTACGAGTTAATTATATAAATGCAAAATATAATCTTTGCATCTTAAGAGTGTAGCTTCAGATGCCTGACATAAACATGTCTTCGTCCCCTGAAAAGGAAGAAAAGGACGATAACAAAGCAAAGGTTTATGCAAAGAATCTGAGTAGACGAGTACGGAACACTTTTCTATCTTGTTTCCTTTGGAGCAAGATAGGTAGTCAGTCTTTGTTCATTTGCTGAACCAAAACCCTTGTCATGTTGACTTCAAAACCATAATCCAAATTTGGGAAGACAATTGAGTTCAAAACTGAACCAGAACCGATTTGACTGAAGGATAAATACTGATCGAAACCCAACTATTTGGAATTCCTCATTGGAAAAACCCAAACCAAAACCCCGTCATCAAAAACACCCGAACCAAATCCATTATCGATCCATTTTATGCCCAAACCTTCGTTTGAATTCTGAATTTACTATTTGGTCATAAAAATTAAATGAAAAAGGCTGGAAATGTGTTCATTTTTTTCCTAGCATTCCAAAGATCATTTCTTTATTTAGTTTGAGAATTACATTTTCCATATACTCCCTCCTACGTATTCTCTAAGAACTTCCACTGTAACACCCCTAATTTCCGTAANTTTTATAATCCGGGTTGTTACATCCACATTTCCTAAGACGGCAAATTCACTAAGATCTTCCACTTTCCTTATTTATATATTATTTGTGGTTATAATAACTCATAACCCCACTTTCTCTCTCTTACTTCCATTTACATCCACATATCACCATACCACTAAATTCCACCCAAAAACAAATGTGGAAGAACTTAGTGAATAGGAGGGAGTACATTTTTAGGATAGCCATGTTTTTATTTTATATAATTTGTGAGGACTTTATTTCATTTATTCTAATAATTATAGTTTTCTTTTACTCAATAATACGGTATATTTTGGCAACTATATAGCTTTACAGAAATTTATCCAAGCAAATAGGATTATATGAGTTTTAAATATGATTACGCATACTTCAGATTTAAATTGGATACTAAAAATTGATTCGAAGAAAACAAATCAGGCTGAATTGAATTTCTGATAGGAGTCTTGGATTGTATTTTGAATCAGGTTGGATTTTGATTATAAAAAAACTATCTAGGGTTGGTTTTGGAATGTGAAATTTTGAATACTGATTGGGTTTGGATTCGGATCAGTATCCAATAAGAAAGTGGTTTGCTTTTGGACCATTTTGAACCTACTTCAAACCCAAAACATTACCATATTCCAAATACCAATATACTATGTGTCATACGCTTTAGAACTGATAGTGACAATGTCACACTACTCAAGCCCAAGACTACATCTTTTGTTTACAAAAACACCAAAGCTCATAAAGAAACATCCTTTACGCCCATTTAACAGCTTTCCTTTGTTTTATACACTTCTTCTTATCATATGACTAGGGCTACGGCTACCATGATGAACAAAATAACTGTGTCTGGAATGCCAAGTGACATAGATGCTATATAGCAACTGACTTCCTAGTTAATACAAAAAACACAATGAATGCCTTAAAGAAGAAAGGAACATACTGTGATGGCACAAGGGGAGTATAGACAATGCCGGGGTCAACAATACTCCCGAAAACCAGTACTCCTCCCCCATTTTCATCTCCCCTCAAGCAGTGTGAGAATGCTGCAGGTGCAACTCCTTTAGACGACAACTGACTGACAACAGACATTACCTGTTGACCTAATCCAAAAATCCCATCAACTGCTCGATCTGTCTTGCTCAAGTCCCCACTTTGCGTCACGCTGCAACTGTTCAACAGATTCAGAAAAGCCAAAAATCCACTTAGTCACCTCAAAGCATTTTATTACATAGGTAAACTTCAATTTGGTTATCCCGCTTTTTTTTAAAAAAAATATGAGATAGTAGTATTCATTAAAGGAACCGCCCATTTTTTCATATTCCTTCTCTTTCTTCTCTGTTACTTTTTGGTAGCTGGTATTCATTCAGTCATTCTTTGGCACTCATTCTTCAAACTAGGAACACTAGACAACGGAGAACCACGTTCTCCCCTTCTCTCCGAATTTTCAATTATTATATCCCCTCGTTAGTAACTAGCTCTACATAACAACAAACATACTCTTATAGCATTCCAGAGATGATTATGGAAACAAGTTTCAAAATTTGATTCACTCACCTTATTCCCATAGCCTTAGAAAGAGAAATAATGTCAAAAAATCGGATGAATCAACTATTACTTACCCAAAGATGACTTTGACAGAGCTGTTGGATTTCGGATTACCACCAACAGTAGTTAGATGCAGCACATCAGACACATAGTAGCCTTCAGTTCCACTACCGTCCCCATATTTAAATTGGTAAGCACAATGGTTAGCGCTGTCACAAAGAGCATCAGCGGACGGCGCTCCCATACTACATCGTTTATCGGAGCAAGGAATAACAGATGCTGACGATGAGCCTGAAGGGTTGAAAGCACCAAGATGAACGTCCTGTAAGAGGTGCATCAGTATAATAGACTTTTAACCAAAACAACCTTTTAGTTAGTCACTACTTATTTAGTCTCCTGTGAGACCATCTCACATCTGGAATTTATGAGAATGCAATTAATAAGGTTCGTATCAGAAATTATTGATGAGAAAACGGAGTGGTCTCAACAAAAATACTGTGTGGGGCCGTCTCTTTTGACAAATTTTGCTAACGCTTTAGAGGCATTTCATTCAACCTTTTCAATGCAACCCTAAAAGAAAGAAGAATTTGAGTTACGAAAGAAAGAAGTAACGAGGTACTATACTTTAAGGTTAGTGGTGGTAGGACAACCGGTGCATCCACTGCAACCAACCCACAATACATCACTTCCTGTATCAATCTGCACATTGAATTCTTGTGGCGGAGTGCCAAGTTGCACTTTAGTATAGTACAACCTAATATCACAATTCACAAAGTTAGATTTTTTTCCCTGTAAATTTGTCGCGTATGTGTTTTTACAGAAAATTCAATTCATAGAACAGATGCAATGAATTAGGTAGGGTGGAAATCTAGTCATAAAGGCCTCACTGGAAATTACAGAAGAAACATAACCAAAAGAAAAGCAATGAAGAAACACAATATAATGGAACAAATAAAGTCATTAAAGGTAGCACTACCATATACTAATTGATCTTGATTTCTTAACAGCCTAAGTTACAAAATATTGTTAATTTCGTATTACAGCAAGCAAATTAGTGACATTGTTGTCTGTTTTTGATGAACTATTTGCGATAAACTAGTAAGTACAGTTCAGAAAAGTCACTCCCTTTAAGTTCAGTTTAGCTCTTATAAGTTCAGTTCAGNNTCAGTTCAGAAAAGTTAAGCTCATACACGTTCAGTTTAGTTTAGTTCAGCAAAGTTAAGTCGAAACTAACAGGGTTAAGTTGGCAAACAATTCACAATCATGATACCGGCAAGAGGACAAGAGGTGATCAAATTTAGCAACTACCCATCACATTAATTAATTGAATGCATGAAACAAATGTTCATCTAAATTGAGATAGGTCCCAAGTTTGAATCTCCAAACCCGAATTATGGACCCAAGAGAACAAACAAATTTAAACAAGTTGTTGAGAATAATTAATTAAATTGACAAAGAAAAAAGAAAAGTTACCCAACACGGTAGGATTTATAAGTTCCAGAAAGAGTAAAATCAACGACACCATTAGTGGACTGCAACAAACGGCCATGGCGTAGTCGGTCACGGGCAGTGAGTTGACTGAGTTGAACTCGGTCATTAAAGGAAATGGCGCGTTCAAGGTTGAGAATGGTGGGAAATGAAGCAGCGGAAAGAGGCAAAACGACAGCGTACAAGTACAAGATTACCCAGATGTATAAATTACTTAAAATGTAGTATATCTTCTTCATCTTTAAAGTTTGTTGTTTTGTTACACTTACTACTTGACTGTTACTTATATACTACTACTACTCCTCCTATTACACTTGTTGTTGTCTTTGTTTGATGAATTTGATGCACTAATAATAGTTTCAAATGAAAGGGGAAAAAACAGGAAGAATATGTGTTAAAAAGATTTAAATTTGATTAGTGGGAGAAGAATAAAAAAAAAAAAAAAAGGGAGGTTTTTGTTTCAAAGTTGATGGAAGTTTTAAGAGTGTTGCACAATTTGCTGGATGATTTTCAGGGATAAAAGTTTAGACACCAGCCTGCCGACGGTACAAAAACAAAAACACAAAAAAAAAACAAGAAAAAAAAAAAAACACATTAA
>LHUT01005142.1:0-13155 GCA_001412135.1 Silene latifolia subsp. alba | reverse complement strand
AGGAGGTTTTTGGAGGATTTGTTCGTTGTAAATCTCTTAAGAAAATCATAAAGGTAGAGCATAACATATTTATTGACCTTGTATCGTAAGTGCGTAAATGGCAGCATTTTTCGCTCAACTTAGGCCTTACTTTGATAGTTTGATTAACTTGTTACTTACAACAAGTGACGGAACCAAGATTTGATGTTTGAAGTTCTGGGTGGGAAAAAAAGATCAGAAATTTTAGTGGGGAATTAGTAATCCATGAGGGTAAGCTTGAAAAAATCGAAACTTTTTCACTGTTCAGGGACGACCATCCCTGCTAGACTCCCTTCCCCATTCTGCTAATTCTTACAACTAGTAGGTAAGACTCCTTGATCATTTTTACTAATTTTGTGGGCATACTTTGTGCCCCATAGTAGCCTAGTAGGTGTGCAGGCATATATCTAAGCACTGTTGTGTTTCTAGTGTTAATTGTTAAATGGATTTAGAGGGGCATGTAACTGTGGTCTGATGGTTTCCCCGTATCTATGCTTGACAATGTTTTTAGCATTAATTAGTAGGAAGTGGTGGCCCTGCTAGGTAGTATGTTTAGGTTTCGGTTATTTCGTACAAACTTGCTGTGCTGTGATCTACTGGGTCTTTGATTCCAGTTTCACTCACAACTTGATGTTAATCCGTTTTGTATGACAGCTATCTGAGTTATACTGCAACTTGTGCACATGGCGAGATGGGATGAGATACTTTCGCTTCCTGTGCAGAGCCCTCCAACCTTGGAGTTTAGCGCTTCTGATTTAGTTTGGTCTAAGGTAGAAGGTTGGAGGGGTAATATAGACAGAATTGCTCTGATTCCGTTTACTAGAGTTAATGATTTTATCAAGGGTGAATCTTCTAATAAAGACTGTCCAACTGCATTTCACGTTGAGGCAAGGAGACGGCCTCGCAATGATGCAACATACAAGGTGAAGGTTGATAGTATCCTCGAGTACATACTGTGAGTTCTAATGTCCTTTAGTTTCACTGATGTGATTAACTTCTTAGCCAAAATGGCGATTGTGCTGGGGCGCTGGGCAATGAAAAAAATTATTGATCTAAATTTGTGTCAAACTTTAGGTACTGTTGTTCTTTTGGCCCAGATGATCACAGAAAAGGTGGAATCGTGCGAACAAGTAGAACTTTTGTGTCAAAGAAGAAATCTGCTGGACGCCCTAATACAAAAAGGGGATGCACCTGTCGCTTCATTGTTAAACGCCTTTGTGCTGCACCTTCTGTTGCCCTTATCATATACAATCATGACAAGCATGTCGACAAGAAAGGGCTAATCTGTCATGGCCCACAAGACAAAAAGGCAGCTGGAACTCCTGCTATGTTCTCTCCTTTCATGTCCGAAGAACTTCGTTTGCGGGTACACTCTCTTTTATATGTTGGTGTATCTGTGGAGACGATTATGCAAAGACACAATGAATCAGTTGAGAAGCAAGGGGGTCCTTGTAATCGTGATGACCTTCTTACTCATAGGTATGTAAGAAGACAAGAAAGAAGTATACGTCGATCTCAGTACGAGCTAGATTCTGATGATGATGTCAGCCTGGGCATGTGGGTGGATAGCCATCCAACATGCGTTTTCTTTTACGAGGAATTTTCGGATTCTGAACCGTTTACCATAGGAATTCAGACTGACTGGCAGTTGCAGCAAATGATTCAATTTGGTAATCACAGTCTTCTAGCTTCTGACTCGAGGTTCGGGACAAACAAATTTAAGGTTTGTTTTTCTCTAAATCTTGTGGCATACATTGTGTTCCAAATTAGAAATTGATTTTTCTTTCCTTTGTTAATCTGTGTAGTATCCGGTACACAGCCTTCTTGTTTTCAACTCAGAGAATAAGCCTATTCCAGTAGCTTGGGTTATATCTCCGAGATTTTCAAGTGGGGATACATATAAATGGATGAGAGCTCTTTGCAACAGGGTTTTAACGAAGAATCCTGCTTGGAGGTTGGCGGGATTTATTGTAGATGATCCTTTGACTGACATTATGGCGATTAGGTATGGTATTGACTTATTTACCAGGAAAACTTATGTGATGTAACATTTTACTTGCCGGAAAGAATAATACCATCTTCCTCAGATAGCTAGTTTCGAATTTTTAACTCTTGTGATTGCAATGGCTGCTAAATTACCACTTTAGCTATCTTACATTGTCAAAGTAGAGTATATTTGAGACTTGAGTGGTGTATTTCCATTAACATCAAACTAGTCAACGAGTGTAAACTCATTGGACTTCTGCTGGGTCTTCTTCTTTGATTTCTTACACTCTTGTTTTTGAAGAACTGGCTAATTTTCGATGACAAAGGATACTGTTTTAATAAGCAGTCTATAAATTGCACTGTATCCTGCTAATATATGTATGTGCCCTTTGATCAGGGATGTATTCGAGTGCTCTGTGATGATGTCTTTCTGGCGTATTCGTCACTCGTGGCACAAGAACTTAATAACAAGATGTTCTCAAAATGAAATGCGACTTCAAATGTCAAGAAGGCTTGGACACATTGTGTCAGAGATCTGCTCTGGGAGAGGAAATTTGACTTCAATTGACAACTTTATGAAAGATTTTGTGGATGACTTAACATTTGTGGAGTATTTTAAAGCTGTGTGGTACCCCAGAATAGGTTAGGTACCATCATTAATACTGTATTAACAACTTGCACCCCACGCCTCGAATTACTCTTATGAGAATGAGAACATTTTCATTTTATTGTGGCATTTTTCTGAAATTGTTTATCAGTAAGTTGGTTCATGTAATTATGCTAAATTTTGAGATAATTTTCTACCTTCGCCATAGTATATTTCTTTTCGTCAAAATGAACATCATGATTATATAACCTAATGAACTACTACTGATTCACTATTCCTCCAAATTTATCTGTTTGTACCTATCATTTATATGGTTTTACCCTTGCAGGATCCTGGATTTCGGCTTTACAAAGATTTCAACTTGCCAGCCAGGAAACAAGTGCATCAATTGAGTTTTATCATCAGCTTATGAATCTCAGAGTATTAAATGAGAAAGATCCTGGTGTTTATCAACGTGTAGATTGGTTAGTCGATAAGCTGGCCACAAAAGGGCACTCGCACTTTTGGCTTGACGAGTATCCAGGAAAACATGATTTTTCCCGGTACCGGAAAGATGACTGGGTTAATGGATTAACATCTTGGCGCAATTCATTGGAAATTCCCGACTCCGATGTTAAATTTGAAGATGAATGTGCGGAAGTCTTAGACCAACAAGCTCCAGACAAAGTCCATGTTGTATTGAACCCTGGTTCTGAGTTGTCGATTTGTAACTGCTCTTGGTCTGAAAGAGGCTACTTGTGTGAGCATATTTGCAAAGTTACTAGGTTATGTCGTAAAAGAGAGTCCAAAAAGCCTTCTCTCAGCCTTAACCAATACAAGCAGGTGTTGATCAAATTACTTGGTTGTGTGAATCATGATTCTTTGATCCGTGATCATGCGGTTTCTTTGACGGCTTACCTGCAAACTCAGATGAATGCTCTAGGAGGGCTTGACAACAATGAGAGGATGTTCGATGAGTTTGGTGATGTAAATCAGGTAGAGATTGAGCAACAGAGACAAAATGGGAACTCGAGTGTTTTCCATGATGAGATGGATATCGACCCATCAACTATGTGTTTGTCTCCCTCGGGTTTATTTGAAATGCATGGCGTTCTACCAGCTGATATTCTGAGGAATTCCCATGGTATGGATGAGAATAGCCATACCAACGTTGGTTTGTCAAGTCAAGTTTGTATTGATGATGCTGCAGAAGAATCTGATATTGTAAATGTACCTATTGAGTCCCATGATCCATGTTCGATGATAAATCAGCATGGCTATGATTGCAGTGCCGAGATTGCTGGAACAGTTGATTTTAAAGAAATTGACATTGATGAGAGATTGGCAGAGCCCCATTTAGTCAAGAAAAGAAAGATAAGACATGAAGAGAAAGATTTGGAGAACGGTAGGAATTTAGGCCAGTGACTATGATGAAGATTTGTCAGTGATGATTGACCAACATTGCAGACTATGCCCCCATGTGATTGGGATTTGGTCAATATCACCGCGTATATATGTGGTCAGTAGGCGGGGCTTTGATTGAGTTATGCTCTGAAGAAAGCGTTGGCGGATTGAAGAAAAAACAAATATGGGGATGCCGAAAGGAAGAGTTTTAAGGTGGACTGTTGTGAAACGATGAGGACTTAAATCTGGTGAATTGTTGAATGGACTAACTCAATTTAAGGCGTGATTTTATTCGATTGCAACTTGAATGGTTAAAAAGCCCTGACAGTCGACTTTAAAGGATGCAAGGGCTACGGAAGACGGAAAATTGATGGTGTCATAAATCCCAGGATATTTACAGCCACTTTTGCAAGATTTTGGTATTGTTTTTTCTGGTTCCGCCATTGAGTGTGGGATAAAATGTTTGTGCAGAAATGATGTTAATTAAATCTTTCGCATACATTTTCTAATTTCACAATGTAGACACTTTCTCCGGTAGGATGAGGTTTGGCAGAATACTACATTTAACACAAATTCTTATTTCAGACGTTCACTTTTTGTCTAAAGCTTCAAACGGGTATATGTGACCATTATTTTATGGGTAAATGTAACCACAATGGTACACCTAATAATACAGCTTATGGTAACTTGTTTTTCAATAATGGTCACATCTGGCTATAATGGTTACAAAATTCCGTTTTATTACTTTAGACCAAAATTGCCCGTTTGAAGCAAGACCAACTATACATTTAATGATATCTCGTGTTCGAAATCACTTTCTACTCTCACATCTCACATGCTGCCCCTACCTACTTGCGCTGCTGATCGATCACGCCCTTCTCATCCAACATTTCAACCTCCCTTGCTTTGCCATAGGTAACAATGGCACTGCCTCTGCTGGCTTTTCAAGTTCATCAACTGGCTATTACATGGAGCAGATAAGTAAGCGACTACAATGAACCATTCAGATTCCGACAAAGACAATTCAGATTCCGACAACAGTTTCACATACTAGAATGCAAAGAGATAAAATACCCCGGTCAAAATTGGCAGTGATACTATTTTTTTTTTNTACTTGGTTGTGTGAATCACGATTCTTTGATCCGTGATCACGCGGTTTCTTTGATGGCTTACCTGCAAACTCAGATGAATGCTCTAGGAGGACGTGACAACAATGAGAGGATGATCGATGAGGTTGGTGATGTGAATCAGGTAGAGATTGAGCAACAGAGACAAAATAGGAACTCGAGTGTTTTCCATGATGAGATGGATATCGACCCATCAACTATGTGTTTGTCTCCGTCAGGTTTATTTGAAATGCATGGTGTTCTACCAGCTGATATTCTGAGGAATTCCCATGGTATGGATGAGAATAGCCATACCAACGTTGGTTTATCAAGTCAAGTTTGTATTGACGATGCTGCAGAAGAATCTGATATTGTAAATGTACCTATTGAGTCCCATGATCCGTGTTTGATGATAAATCAGCATGGCGATGATTGCAGTGCCGAGATTGCTGGAACAGTTGATTTTAAAGAAATTGACATTGATGAGAGATTGGCAGAGCCCCATTTAGTCAAGAAAAGAAAGACAAGACATGAAGAGAAAGATTTGGAGAACGGTGGGAATTTAGGCCAGTGACTGATGAAGATTTGTCAGTGATGATTGACCAACATTGCAGAGTATGTCCCCATGTGATTGGGATTTGGTCAATATCATAGCGTATATATGTGGTCAGTAGGCGGGGCTTTGATTGAGTTATGCTCTGAAGAAAGCGTTGGTGGATTGAAGAAAAAACAAATATGGGGATGCCGAAAGGAAGAGCTTTAAGGTGGACTTGTGATACGATGAGGACTTAATCTGGTGAATTGTTGAATAGACCAACTCAATTTAAGGTGTGATTTTATTCGATTGCAACTTGAATGGTTAAAAAGCCCTGACAGTCGACTTTAAAGGATGCAAGGGCTACGGAAGACAGAAAATTGATCAAGTCATAAATCCCAGGATATTTACAGCCACTTTTGCAAGATTTTGGTATTGTTTTTTCTGGTTCCGCCATTGAGTGTGGGATAAAATGTTTGTGCAGAAATGATGTTAATTAAATCTTTCGCATACATTTTCTAATTTCACAATGTAGGCACTTTCTCCGGTAGGATGAGGTTTGGCAGAATACTACATTTAACACAAATTCTTATTTCAGACGGTCACTTTTTGTCTAAAGCTTCAGATGGCACTACCTCTGCTGGCTTTTCAAGTTCATCAACTGGCTATTACATGGAGCAGATAAGTAAGCGACTACAATGAACCATTCAGATTCCGACAAAGACAATTCAGATTCCGACAACAGTTTCACATACTAGAATGCAAAGAGATAAAATACCCCGGTCAAAATTGGCAGTGATACTATTTTTTTTTTACCATTGTTGCAATTTACAGAGGATTTTGTTGATTTTATTGCAAACACTGGGAATAATCATACCCACACCTAAAGTACAAGTTCATCAAAACATCTATAAATATCCTGTACGAGGTACGGTCCCTAAACACTCTTCAAGAATCCTCATCCTTCTACGAAAATGATTTGAAGAAACCAATTGTGTCGTTGAGCGCCTCGATAAAATGATCAACATCTTCTTTAGTGTTGTAGAAGTAAAGGCTGGCCCGAGCACTGGCATTCATCCCAAGATGCCGATGTAGAGGCTGGGCACAATGGTGACCTGACCTGATGGCCACCCCGTGCTATGGAAACATGAGTGAAGCAACAATTAGAAAACAATCGGAAGAGGAAACCACTAACCACATAGTTAACGTTACCCATGTTCCCCAAAAGGCTCACGACTATGGCGAGATAAGGAGTCACATGCAGATGCAGGCAGTCTTACCTTTGTGTTGAATATGCAAATTATTTGCGATGACACATCACAAAGATTGTGTCAGGAATTGACACAATATAAAACGTGCACACAATTGACAAACCGTTTTGGTTTATATCATCATATTTCAACTCTAGATATATGTCTCTATTGTGAATAGAAAAAGAAAGGTAAACCACAAAGCAAACATAGGAAGAGAACTGGCATTGAAAATTTTGAATACGCTGAAAAGAACACACATTATACCTGTTGATCAAGAAAAGTGGCAATGTCAGTTGGATGAATGTTGTCGACATTGAAAGCACAAATTGCAGCTCGTTGTACTGTCTGGGATGGCACAGGGCCATAAATCCGAACATCCGGGACCGAATATAGCTTTCCATATAGATAGTCAGCTAACTCCACCTACAGAGATATTTGAAGCTTAGGAGAAGTTCAACCTCAATGCACCACAGAATGGAACGAAAAAATAAATTTGATGATCAACGATTCTGAGGTCACAAACAGGCCTTTAATCTCAATTTTCAAGAATTATATATATACTCATTGATTACCTGAATTTAGTCAATTTACACTTCGAGCTGTTAAGATAATTTGAAAGTTGCGTCATTTAGAGGTCACAAACATGGCTGAAATCTAATGGAAATGTTAATTTAATTTTTGTCATTTTTTCCCCATGTTAGGTCACATTTTCAAGATGATAGTGAAAGTCAATTAAGCAACATTGCACATCAAATCAAAATACATGGAGATTATTTGCTCTCACCGAAACTAAAGGGGTATAACACGTAATGTCAAACATATGGGGGTATATTTGCTACTTCGGCCGAAAAGCTGCTTATGTAAGTCTTTAAAATGGAGTACTCTAGTTTAGTAACGATAATTTCAACACAGATATGACAGACGTTTAATGCAACAAACACACGAACCTCATAATCATGAATCTTTTGCATGCCAATTCCTGACAGATAATCTATAGCTGCACCTAATCCGATGGCTTCTCCGATAGCTGGTGTCCCTGCCTCAAACCTAGTGCATACAAATACATCATATTAGCACACAGTACAATTCAGACCTTCCATGTTCTTAATGCGTCCACATAGAATGAGATGATTGGAGTCCAAACATCCGTAATCGGAGGCAGCAAAATATACTCTATTACTATCTCATACATATTGGAAATTCTCAATACACGTACACTAACAAACCCATAATATATAATGCAGCAATAGCAAAACAACACTCCTATTCATTTCATTTCTACACGTCTCATAAAAATGCTCCTCACACATATTGAACAAATGTATGGAAATGAAGTGAATGGAAGGAGTACAAAACAAAATTTCGGAATTTTTTAAAGACTATTAAGCAAATTGCCACTTCTTGCTTGGGGCACTAGTGGCGTAGGGTGAATCCAGGAAATTAAGCGAAATAAAAGTTGCAGGAGGTAACACCTACCTGGATGGTGGATCCGCGTAGGTGGAATGGTCCAAGTATACATCAGAAATCATCTCTCCACCACCTGAACAAGACTAACAGAATTTTAGATGGTTTTTAAGCTAAAGCCAGCAAGATGCTACTTAGTATGGACTATGGAGTACTTGCTTAAGAACGAACAGAATCACAACCTCACTGACAGCGATATCAGGATGGAATAATCCTAACAAGTCGAAGAGAAGAAAACTCCTACCTAAAAAGGGAGGCATGGCTTCCAAAAGCTCGGCTTTGCCATATAAGAATCCAACACCTGTAGGACCACACATCTGAAGCTTTGTTCAGTCATTGTTTTTGAAGATTCATTCTATGTTGGAAAAAGAAAATATCAAAAGAACCATACCTTGTGAGATGACGCAACAAGAAAGTCAGCGCCAAGACTCTGAACATCAACAACCATATGAGGGACACTTTGACAAGCATCTACCAAGACTTTGGCGCCGACACCATGAGCTGACCTCACTATGTCAAGAATTGGGAGAGTTGAAGCTGCAAGAAATGAACATAAAAACCAATCAATACTAACACCCTAAAGCATGTAGTGTAATATAGATTTCGAACTCCAATTATCCCACTCCTTCAACATGAACTTATGTCACAAGTGATTTGGTGAAAACTTGGAAGTGTCTCAAGCACAATGAGGCATGCATGAGTGTGACATTGTGCTCTAAAGCCTTGTTTGGATAAAAAATGGAAGGGATAGGAGGGGAGGGTAGGGAAGGGGAAGGGAATGGAGGAAGGGAGTTATCCCTGCAAATCTCTCCTTTGTTGGAGTGATTTCGATTAGGCTTAGAGGAGGGAAAATGGATCCCTCCCCCTCGATTTCCCTCCTACCTCATTTGTTATCTAAACAAGGGATTTTGTATCCCTCCCTCCCTTTCCCTCCTGAACCCCCCATCCAAACATGCTTCACCAAGATTATTTTACACACGTATCCATCATCCTTTACAGAATCAATCACCATTTAAATTTTCAAAGGACTAAAAGTTTGATGGTCCTTGTGTCTTCTGCTTCTAACCAATAATGTATAAGCAGTATACAGGCTCAAAACCATAAGTTCATCACAATGGAATGCAAAATTTTGAAGTATAAAGTTTATCTAAAGATCCCATTGAAAAGACACCAGCTTAGTAATTATTGTCTAGACAGTTTCGCCCTCTTTAGGTAAATTCCTGGAATAAATTACATAAAAGGCAGTAATAGTAGCGTGTTCCAGTTTAAGGTTGAAGTTTTTCAGTTACCAATAATGTATAGGCAGAAATTTATACATTGCCGAAACCATAAAAGTTCATCACCATATAAAAACAAACTTTTGAGGTTCAAAGTATTAAATACACCAGCTTGGTAATTAGAGTCCGAGTTATTCTATTATTACAGCTAGACAGTTTCACCTTCTTTAGGTAAATTTTTGGAATAACTTGAATAAAAAGGCAGCATATTAGCGTGTTCCAGTAAAGTTGAAGTTTGTCAGTTACCAATAAACATAAATAACAAAGCACTTTTACTCACCAAGCACATTTGAGACATGATGAACAACCACAAGTTTTGTCTTCGTCGACAATGACTCCAGTAAATTCATGGAATCAGGAACTTCATCTTCAGTCAAACTCACAAACTTTAAAATGGCACCAGTCTTCTGAGAGACAAGTTGCCACGGAACAATTGCGTTATGATGTTCAACAACGGTAAGAATGATCTGTGAACAAACAATTCGACGAGTGTCAGATGCATAACATTAATCGACTTGATTTGTAAAGAGCTTGAACAGGACAAAGTGCACCCAGAAAGCACGACGATAAAAATGGCACCAATCTGCCAACCATGGTAAAATAAGATAAGCTCCTATGATTTCATATATGAGATACACCTAAAAGTACTAAAAAAAGGCGTTGCTGCCGTAAATTCCACTTTGAATGTTAAAAAGAACTTATCTATGTAATCTATGAATCTATCTGCCAGAGCTGATTAGATGAACACAGGATGAAAAGCATTAAAGACTATGCCACTTCCAAGGGTACAAAATGGATCAGTTAAGGTAGAACGTTGATCGTATAAGGCTCCCTAATGGCAGATAAGGAACAGAAACACTATATGGAATCGGCACTCAAATACTTTGCACAATGAAGAGTCATTTATGTAGCCAATAGCACATGAGAGATTCTACTATGTTTCTCACAGTTTGCAATAAGCTGCTTGCACAGATATGAGTCATTTATG
This sequence comes from Silene latifolia subsp. alba, assembly GCA_001412135.1. Taxonomy (NCBI): domain Eukaryota; kingdom Viridiplantae; phylum Streptophyta; class Magnoliopsida; order Caryophyllales; family Caryophyllaceae; genus Silene; species Silene latifolia. The sequence goes on along the minus strand of LHUT01005142.1, from coordinate 2,538 downwards.
TAGGCATAGTGAGTATCTCCTTACTTTTTACGAACAATAAGCTGAAAATCGTTTAGCTACACAACAACTATAGTAGCTAGAAGAAAGACATTTCAATCTGTCGTGCACCATAACTAGAACATCGGTTCGCCTCCTAAAAATTCCATTAAAGCCATAGTCTCTTTCATCCCAGCCTTTGATCAGTTTCATGTACTCACTGGTAAATTAGTACATGTTCTATGTATCAAAGAAGCTGATGGACCATCATGGGAAGAAAAAATGCTCTCTTTAGCAGAACGGGTTATCCCAAATTTATTTACACGTCAATACGTTTCCTAAACAATGTACCTTTAATACATATATCTTACATCAGAGGGCCATATTAACAGTTAACGGTTGCAACTTGCAAAGGAATGAAAGACGACAACATACCTCATCGCCAGCTTTTAAATTAGAGAGGCCCCAAGAGTGAGCCACTAAATTTATTGCTTCCGTAGCATTTCTAGTGAAAATAATTTCGCTGGCCTCTTTCGCATTGATAAAAGCAGCAACCTTCTTTCTCGCTAGCTCAAACCGATCAGTAGCTTTAGCACTGAATTCAAAATTTCAAATATACCATTAACACAATAATCATAATGAAAATGAATAATACCTCTATGTAAAGTTGCAGCTAGCTACTTTGCCCATATTCCAGGCTTATAAGGAAATACTTTCTGTCCATCACTAAATTTCCTGGTTTATATTTTGGATTGTCCATTAATAAATTTCTATTTGAAATCCATTTTTGTACGTTATTTGCAGTCATTATAGTTTAATCATCAGCATATTCCTATGCTCCTTGACTTGTTTGCAAAACAAAGTAGGAACTATACAGAAAGACGGAAACATAAATTTTCAGTATAAAATGATAATGATAAGAAAGTAACATGCGTGGTTTAAATACCTCAAAAAGTGTATTCCTCGATGAACATTCGAATTATATTCTTCGTAGTAATTAAGCAACGCCTTCAACACATTCGACGGTTTCTGAGATGTAGCAGCATTATCCAGGTAGACAAGTTTTCGTCCATTTACTTCCTGCAGTATAGCGCAATAACTTCACATAACAATCCAAACATCAAAACTTCTTACAACCAAATGCCAAAAGCTACAGCCCTAACTTGCAAGATGGACTTCTTCTATACTATCTCATGCTATATACAACCAATAAATCAGGTCAAAACCATAATTTCACATTATTATTTCAGCTCTAATCAATGGCAGAGCCAAGATTCAATGTCTGGGGCTAAAATGTGAACAAAAAAATTGAAATTCAACTAAAAAGTTCCAATCTTTTCATTGCTTAGCGGGACGACAGCCCGCCTTTTCTAGTCCCCTTGCTCCGTCACTAGCTCTAATCAAACTCTAGTGTCACTAACATAAAATTCCAATAAACAGGATAACAGCATAACAGAAATGACAAAAAACTTTACCCTAGTGTCACTTTTAAAGTATCTACTTAAGAATGCAGGGGTATTGAAGATATTGATTCTATACAAAAATAGCTCTATGAAGACGGAGATGGAATCACAAGTGTTGAAGGATTTGCTAGCTTTACCTAAGGCTTTCAACATCCTGTACTATAGAATTGAAATAGCCACATCAACTGTTTAAGTAGCAACACTTGAAGCACCATTCATCGCCTGGCCTTACGAAGCCCTGTGCCTTATCTCAAGAGTAATTTTATTGATTAAATTATTATGCACCACAAGTACTTGATGATGAATACTGAAGTCATTTCGCGTAATGCAACTATGCTAGCCTTAATAACCTGTCGCTGCAGAAAAGAACCCGTCTTTCTTTTATATAGCCTTGCCATATCCCCTCAGTAGCTTGAACTAACTATTTTAATTAATTACTCCCTCTGTCCCGGTCATTTGTTATCCTTTTCCATTTTGGGTGTCTGAGTCAATTGTTGTCCTTTCTATTTTAAGAATGAACTTGATGAGTAATTTGATCATTCTCATTCAATTTGTTCCACTTGTCATTTAGTTATTGGCTTTTTCTTCATTCCTTGGTCTTTGTGCCAAAACAAAAGGACAACAATTGACCGGGACGGAGGGAGTAATTAATTGTGATTTAGGTTTGATTTTCTACCCTCTTGTTGTGTGCTTATTCTTTCCTATCATGATCTGTGTTACCGTGTCAACACCTATACGAAGTATAATCCGACTCACATAATTACCAATTATAATCCGACTCGCATTTTCTCATAGCCTCATCTCCTGTAAAAAGTATGACAAAAACAGGAACAACAAAAACTTTACCCTAGTGCCTCAATCGGATGTACGCAGCATTACCCTTGTATTCTTTAAGGGCAATGACCCAATCACTAAACTTACATAATCAATGAAGGATAAAAAGGGCTAATATATAAACAATTCAGATATAATTCAACAATCTACCAAAACCCAAATAACAAAAAAATCATAAAAAGGAAGAAAGACTGAAATTTGACCTGGTGAAGAATGGGAAAATCAGGTCTAGTGAGATGCCCAAGTGAAATTGAATCATTAATAG
>LHUT01005141.1:0-13155 GCA_001412135.1 Silene latifolia subsp. alba | reverse complement strand
AAATCCGACAAAAAACATCTTGATCTAACAAAAGACCTAGCAACAACAAAGACACAGACAAAAGCCGCCATTAGGACACCCCCTTACGATCCGCGACGGACCGAAAACCACCAGGAACACACATGCAAGTACCAAACCCGAAAGACGGATCAACACCAAAACCTTACTGAACAAAGAGAAAACAATCCAATAGGCGGGGGAAGGGGCGAGGGAGAGGGAGAGGGGAACACCGTATCAGACGGTCTGACTCATAAACTTAAACAACAACAACAGACTACAACAAGTCCGACGGCGAAGACTAGAGAAGTGGGGGAAGGGGCGAAGGGTGGGGGAAACACCTCCCTAGTTGCATGCACGGAGAAAAGTGATCCTGGAGACGATCCCCCTTCCAAGCCGACGCATGCACGGAGAATGGCGATCTAGTAAGACGGGGACAAAGGGAGTGATAGGAAGGCAAGCTCGCACCTCAAACTAACCTTAACAGAGAATCGATCATTAAAATCAATATGAATGTCAGAAATCCCCAAAATTAAAGTATAATTAAAAACACAAAACTGGGTAGAATTGATTAAATTGAGATTTGAGAGAGTGGTCACCGGAGATAGGCCAAAAGACGACCCAATCTCCGACGATCGGGCAGGTATAACCGGGGAGGGGGGGGGGGGTTTGACAAGTTTATTATTTAGGGGTTTTCTAGTGAGATGTGGGAGAGATTATATTTAGAGAGAGGAAATGATATTATTTGCTTTCTAATCTTCGGAAAATAACTGATTGTTTTCCTGATTTGTGCATGATATTTTGTATATTTATAGAAAGTATGCATGAGAAGAGATACGACAACAATTCAAAAATTTCAGATTTCGGAAGAACAAACAATCAAAAACTTCATTTGTTTTCCTTCAAGCCTAAAACAAGAGAGTCGGTGCATTATCCTGCGAGAGATTTCTTGTAACCCAAGGCTATATAGGGTATAAATACTCTTTGGGGAAAACGATTGATACGTGATCATCGATTTTATCAAAGTTCGATTTCTCGGTGCATTCTCACATCCTCCATTTCCAACCACGGGCACGCAACGACATCAATAGCACATAACTTGGTGTCTTGCTTGTTTGTTCCGGCACGCACACCGATAACGTGCATGGTTTTCCTCTTTTGACAAAATGAATCACCCAATTGAACAAAATCTGACAAAAACCAGTAAAATCTCCTTGTGTTTCCAGATAACCAAATGGGTTTGGTGTGATGGTTGCTCACCTCATCCTTTAACTATGAGGTCAAGAGTTCGATCCCTGCCAATGAGAATGGAGCAAACTCGTTCGCCAACCATTAACCTCAAGAGAATTATACACTGCTGTTCAGTGAAAACATGCACTGATAAAAAATGTCATGGCGAATTCTTGAGTAGGAGTGCGTCTTCCACAAAACAATGTTGAATATTGGGAATTGTAAAATGCTTTGTCCTATACTCTATCTTATAAGAGAAAGTAAAATTTGAGTCCATATCCAAAAAATCAATACTCAAGGAGTAGAGTTTAAAATTTAAATGCATCACTTCTCAAAAAATTATTGTATTATTTGCAGGGTCCAAAATTGCTAAAATACAAAAACATGTGTTGAAGCTCCAAATTTAGCAGGAACCATGTTTTTGGAAGCACATACATGATACACCAACTCTTAGCTCTTCCCAATGCTCTCTATAAACCTAGCTCTATTTCAACAACTAGCAAATATGGACAGTATATGTTCTTCTATACTACTGCATCCAACTAACCCAGCTTCGTATTAAGTTTCAGCTTCAGTTTTAATCCCCATCCGCTCATCGCCAATCTAATCTCGGTCGTTGGCGCCATAATAGAGCACCCTTCAAATGTATACCTAGAGGTTATGATCGTACTTAATACCATGATCCAAGGCCACTCTCAGCTTCCCCATGTCTCTCCATCTCGAATATCAATAATGTACAAATCAATCATGCTCATATATGTAACAACTATTAATCGGCATCAACTGATCAATCTAAAGGTGTTAGACTCGCGCAATAGGAGAGAACGGTGGATTGAGCACATAAGTAGGTGTATTTCCTTCCACGGGTTTTGCAACTTTCTTCTTTTCCTCTTCTGTGACAGCTTCTATCAACATTTTCATTTCGTCCTCAACAAGAATCTTCACCGAGCTACATTGTAACAACTCCTTACTTTTCTCTCTATCAATCAAACTCGAGGCTTCTGATGTGTGCAAGATAGCAACACACACAGCAAATGCTTGTAATTTGGATAGTTGTGCATGGAAATCAATTACGTATTCGTCCCTTGTGGTGACTGTTATTGTCAATGCGGGCACATTATCTTTTCCTCCCTATCAAAGACAATACACATCGGATCAATTTTAAAGGCGGAATTATGTATATTAACAATCAACAAGCAAGTTCTACTCATCTTTTCTCACCCATTTGTTTACATTTTGTCTTTGAATCAGTTTTATCATGCAGACATGAAAGTGGATAGGTGCATTTATAGGAGCAAGTGCAATGGTGGTTTTTTAGTCTTGGATTTTCCATCAAGAACTTTATTCCCTTCTGGGTGTTATTGAGTTTGTCAAAATAAAACTAGATTCTTATTTAAAAATCAAGTTCTTCGATAATTGTAAAAAGTAAAATTGATTAACGGGAAGAACAAAATTAGTAGTGGGTACCAATTAAGAACAAAGTAAAAAAGTTCTTCATTGGGTATAAAGTTCTTAAATTTAGAGGTTGGTGAAAAATGATTTGGCACATGAACCTTATATAAAGGTCCTCCATTGCACTTGCTCTATTAGGTGAAGTAACCACAAGGAGCACAACACACCCAAAAAAATGGTAATGGAGGGCAAATAATCGTTTAAATTTTTTTTACTTAAGTAGAAAGTATAAACAAATAATTGAGACGTACCACCAAAGAGGAATACATAAACAAATGGGCGAGATGGATGAAATATCATAAAAATATCATATATTTTTATGTTAAAAATATAAATGAGAAACTAGAAAAAAAACCATAGCAGGATTAGTTACTTTCAGAAGGTTTTGTAATAGCAACATATGTCCTTTATTGAGGGATAAATGGACCAAGCGTATAGTATCAAACCACAAACATGATATCTCGTACTCTCGGGGTCTTAAATGTGGATGCCATGCCTATGTTTACTGATCTAACCCTAACTCATGTAAACAAATTTACCAAGTCATGTATCTCACATTCTCACCTACAAATTTGATTTCCCAACTCTTTGTGAAACATTTGCAAGCATAACTGAAATTTTCATATAAGAAGTAACATACCTGAACATAAAGCTTCAAAGGTAGACCTTTTTTCAAAAGGGAACTCTCTACTGAGCAATGGGTTCTAGGATTCCCAAAGACAATAAGTGGACATGCCATGTCCCATCCACCACACTCACAACCTCCACCCAACCTCCATCTATCGAGCAACGGTGAGGGTCCGCTACTTTCATCACTATTTGGTAAACTATGGTTCCCTAATGGTGCCACCACATTCAACTTCACTCTGTTATCATCATGCATACCTTTCCGCCCTTCATGATTAACACATGAGTCCAAGTTATGCCTCTCTCCTCTCTTGTACTTCAAGCTTTCTCTTTTCTCAAGTGGGACTTGAACAACTACAGCTGCAATTTCTAGTCTTGGATGTAAATCAGCCGAGGACAACGGGTAAGGACTGGAGAAATCTGTGCTAATGCGGTCAACAGAACTTGTCATTGGAAGTCGAGGTTTCCCCAAACTAAACAAATCATCCAATTCAACATTCCCCTGTCTCAATATGTCACTCAAAGGCGAAGCACCCGAAACTTTAGAAGAATCAAGAGAACTAATGTCTTCTTCAGACGTGGCACTTTTTCTTGCATGATCAATGTCATACAACACAAACTCTGTGATCATGGAGTCACTAAATGCTCCACCACCGTCACATCTCAACTCTGAACACAAGTAACATTTTACCTGACCAAAAAAAAAAAAAAACTTATTTGAGATTGTCTTACACGTTGCATACGTGACAAAACAAATAACTATGTAATACTCCATAGTCCATAGTAATGCATTAAGTTTGGATTGGTCTCTCATGTGACGGTTTACCTGCATTTGTCCAACCATAGGAGAATCTTTATTGCTATATTTTATTCCACACCCACTTGCATTACTTTTCTTTCTTCCCTGAACGCAGTGAAATGTATATACCCAGTTAAGTGCATCTTCGGCCTTCCATGTTTTTGCAACAAACACGTCTTCAGTTTGGGCCACTGAGAATTCAAAGTATGGGACCCCATGTTTCTGTTCCATCTTAAGATTGCCTTGGAGATGAGCTGGTAAGCATGGTTGGACAACCTGTGGCTCGTCTTTATTCAAATTTGGCACTGCACAAGAAAAGTCTTGCAACAAGGATTTCCGAAGGGTGTTAACTCTCATATCTGTCAAGCCAGATGATTTGGCATTAGTTGGAGGATTTCGATGAGATTTAGACTTTGTGAGAGGATCAAACATCTTTCTAATAGGGGTGAACCGAGATTTTGGGCTGCCTTTGGAGCTGTTCCCTTCTGAATGAGTAGGGGAATGAGGCATTGCAAGCTTGGCAGATAGAGACTTGTTCAAAGCAAGGGAGTCTCTTCCTTTAAGGGAATTAGCATTGTTTGAAGGCCCGCTCACTTCTTGACATTTGAACTTTTGGTTTTCCATTGAGTCCCGTTCAGCATATACTTGACTAACACTTTGTCGGTCTCTAAAATCCACAGAGCATGGCTGCCTCGGAGGCTTACCAGACAACAGTTTGGATGATCTATCTTCCAATTCCTCATCCGACCCACATATTGAATCGAGAATGCTGAAGGAGAAAGAGCTTTCACCTCCACGAGAAAACTCGATCTTTTTTCTTCCACCACGAGTTTCTGGTATAAAATTTCTTTCCCGGGAACTCTGATACACTGAACCACGTCTCAAATCTTCATTGTGATCCAATTCAACATCTCCGGTTGGAAGGTTCTTACACGAAACACTTCTGTAATTGCGAAACTTAAGCTCCGTAAAATGTTGTTCTTCTAACCTCAGAGATTCACGATCATCCTTCTTAGAACTAGATTTTACTTTTCTATTTCTATTTTCGACCTTTGATAGATGGTGGAGAGCTGGAAGAACGGTTCTAGGGCTTCGACCTACTTTGCAGAATTTATCAAACTCCAATTCCATATCTACACCCATTTACGAATCTTAGATTCTGAAACGACAATACAACAAAAAGAACAACCCGGAATGAGAACAAAGTAGCCCAACATAACAAAGTAGCCCAACATATCAAAACACACAAAGAAAGAAGAAAACATCTTAAGAAAGAAGCAAAAAAGCATTGCATTTTGAATATTCCATTATTAACATTTATGAAGTTCTAACTTCCAGGATCTGCCCATTACTCTGTAATGGAAGGGACAACATATGTCTGAATTGCTATACAAACAAACACTGCATAAACGAGAAAAGAAGGAACGGAGGTGTTAGAAAACACAAAGAGATTGTTTCCGAATGAGGAAATGATATGAAGCAGCAACAATGATAATAATCAGCAAAAGATGTAGGATCCTGAATAACATGTTCCTTGGTACATGGGATTCAAGTACCATTGTGTACTCCATTTGCAGAACAACAAAGCCAGTATCCATCAATTGAAAATGGAAGAGGACAGCCACAGTTTAGTGTTTGAAATTTGAGAGAACCAAAAAGAGGAATAATGAATAAAGCAAGATTAGTGGTTTGGAAATTACCTTTAATCTGAAATGCATTCCAAGCTAGAATGATTAGATCTCATTAACAGCAGTGAAGACAAAGGAACACCCAATTCTTAACTCTAATTATTGCCACACTTGGTTGTATGAAAAAGCAACCAATATTGGCCACACTTGGTTGGTTCGTCTCCTGTAAAGCGGTTTTACAATATTATTATTATTATTATTATATCAACAAACAATATAACTGCAATGAAATGAAAAACTCGAATTAGAGTTGAAGAAGCAATCAGCAATCAACAATGAAGAACTAATGGGTGATTTTTGTAGAGAGAGAAGTGAAAGGTATAGAGAGAGAAGTAGCATGCCTTGTAATCAGGAAGAAAGAGAGAGAGATGTGATGTGAGTGGAAAAGGTGGTAAAGAGAGACAGTGAGGAGCTGTAGGTTCAGTGATTGTCCATTAAAGTATTTTATATTCATATAATTCATGTGCCCTTCTCTCTCAACTCTCAACTCTCAACTCTCAACTCATCATTCTCTCCTCCAACTATTTACCTAGTATACACTGTTCTGTGTTTTTATTTTTGGCACTTTGTTTTCAGTTTTTAATTATTTTATTTCTTTCCTTTTTTATTTTAAAATATTTTGGGCAACCCCGTCTTCCAAGATTCAAAGATGCCATTTTTATTATATTATTATTTTATATTATATTATATGGACAGACAGATTCAGAGTGTTAAAAGACAATATTACCCTCTCAACTCAACCCTCGTTTAGATTGGATCTCAAGGGTGAATGAGGAACAACACACTGACTGCCACATTTCATTAACTCGTGCTTTTTGGGGAATATCAAACCCAATTCTTGTCATTAATGTCACTCATTTTTCCTTGAGGGAAAAATTGCAGATCTTTGCTTTCAAGTGACGTCTATCATCTCCTTAATGTCCCTTTTACAGATCAAACCTATTTGTGTTCACAAATTCTCATTTGTGACGGCATATATCCGTCACNCTCACAAAATATCCGCCATAAATGGTGACCCGTCACAAGGGAGACCAATTGATTTGTGTTTGGCAAAGCGTCTTGCTTGTGACGGACAGTGTCCGTCACAAGCTGAAGACGGATAGTGTCCCTCTCACAAAATACAAATGGATAGTGCAAGTGAAGGAAAATGGAGCACCCCATGGATAATGCCACTTGCATATTGTGAGAGGGGCACTATCCGTCTTCAGCTTGTGACGAATAGTGCCCATTTTCAATGAGAATATGTGTTTGGAGGGTGTTCCCTGCTTGTCGCATCAAGATACCTTCGTCCCCAGGGGCGAAATTTAGGAAGGGGCCGGGTGGACGCATTCCCACCATTTAGTAATTCAGTTATTGTTTCTAGTCCAACAGCTCAAGCACATCGGCATTGCAACAGATATTGTAAATAGCGTCCCTTTAAAGGGCAAACCCTGCTTAAAATTAAGGGTTATTTAATAGTAATACTCCAAACTATTGATCGTCTTCTCATAATAATCTGAACTTTATTTTAACTCACAATAAACTATACTAGTACCTTCCTCTTCTCATAATAATCTGAGTTACCGACTACCTGTTTAACCGGTTAACTTACCTTCATTCTTAATGTTTTTCAAGTTAACTGACCCCTCTCTTTCATAACAAACTACTATTCACCCTCCTTATACCACTCACTCAACCCTCTTCCCCTCAGCATATCACCACCGCCAAAACTGCTACCGTCCACCCACAATCACCACTGCCACCCGCTATCCCAACTCCTATGCACGGCCACCATAACAACACAACCCCACAACCATACTAACCATCAACGAAATGGCCACAGTATCCCCATAACCATCTGAATCGTGGTCGATGTAACCGGAGCAAGATCAAATAGGCTTTGCACAGGTACGATGCAAAGGCAAATATACAATGAAGATCAACAAAACTCATCAAATTTTGTTGGGAGTTGGAGAGATTCATACGGCTTTTTTTTGTGTTAATGTTTGTTCATCATTTTGAATTTGATTTAAATTTGAGATTGATGGTGACCCATAAAGAGATGGGGCAAGTGGTGGTACTAAGGAAGCGGTTGTCCTACAATAATTAGTTCGGTGGTGAATGGTGACGGTGTTTCAGCGGCTGGCCTACAATCAATGTGGAGGCTGGTCAATATGCTAGGTGGTGGTTGTGGTTTCGTGGGGGGAGGCAGTAAGGGGGAGAGACGATATTTGTTTTAGCGGGTCATCTTAACTTGATGTAGCAGGTTAAAATTAAGCTAGTGTATTTTGAGATGAGAGTATCCGAAGTTGAGTTTATTCTAGGTTAAAATATAGTTTGGTTTATTTTAGGAAGATGGGTAATAGTATAGAGTATTCATATTAAATAACCCTAAAATTAAATACCAATAATGATGTAGGAGGAGGCAAGTTAGAGTCTGTACTTGGTCCAAAGCCAACTCCGTATTATATTTTGCGATGTCCGCTGTGTTGCTTTTGGAAGATATCAACAAATGTGGAGAAGTTAGTGTGAGCGCCAAATCAATCAAAAACTGACCACTTCGTAAGAGAGTGCATTGACAGAAAAGTCCCTCGACAATATAAGCGCTAATCGGCACCATAATGATAACCTTAACATATTACACCCCTATTGTATGTATTGCTATGAACATGTGCAGCAACAAACCAAAAGACTCCATACAGAAGTCAGGGGGAAAACAAGCCGCTGGGAAAGTGATTTACACAGCTTCTGGTTGTAATAACAAGATACCTTCACAGTCTCTTTCAGAGAGATTTCTGATTTTCTTCGTCCCAAAATCATAAAACTTCTGTACAATAAAACCGGGTTGTTGTTTGCGGTCAGGCAATGCCCGGCCATGAGGAACCAAATGTATTATGCACTTGTGCATCACAGTTGAAGCGTCAAGATCATCAAGATAACTGCTGCAGAAAAGCTCCCGCGCGTCATCTGATTCCCAGGTCCCTCCTTCCATTTTCTCGGCCTCCTCAGGTCGGTAAAATCGTCGACAACAAACCTGCAAGCTTCCACTTTCAGCCTGGAAGATGTCCTGTTATGATCCCAAAAAGTCTAAATCCTCAGTCCACTGAAGTATATAGCAAGCAAAAGCTAAACAAAATCAACAACCTGAAACCCAACCGATTGAACCCAAAATATTTGAACAAATAACCAATACAACCGGATTTTTCCCAACTGCAACCACAAAAACTAATTCGATCAGATCCGTGGCTCAATAGACTCAACGCGAATGATGACGCAACAAAGAAATGGCTAAATATTGATTTAAAACAATATAAGAGGGCCTTAAAATAGCTAAATTTGAAATTGTAGTTCTAAATTTCACATCACATGATGAAATAGACTCGATCTCCTTATAACTCAGCCCGTCGTAAATAGACTCAAACCGACCCGATTGGCCCGATTGACAATTTTAATTCAAAGTAAGCAAAAGTGACGATTAATGAAGTTGCATATGCCCATGAGATAATTTTACAGTCGTATCCTTTATCCCTGAAGTAACGGGTCTAACTATGACGAATATGTGATCCTTCCTGTCTCATTTACCTTGAACTCCACCGACACTTCAATATATGGTAGCAAAACAGAGAATTTTGAACTTCTTTCTCTCTTAACAAAAGTCCGTTCACAACTATTCGGATTACAGACACTGGCAAATATCAAAAGCGGAGTAACAAGTTGAAAAACAAGTGATCCAAGAAGCTATTGAGATATCGCATAATTATTTTGCTATATTGTCCTCTAAAACTACCATTAGGTCAGTAGAGTGTAGATGAAGTTATTTTGTTTAATTCAAGCAAATATAGGTCTAAAACACATAGCACAAGGAGATTCAAATTACTCGTACAGCATATAAGAAACTAGAGGTGGTGACCATATGCGTTACTTCCACACTTCACTTGACTGCATGTGGAGTGTCCGCTACTCTGATCTTTCGACACGAGCAAAAAAAAAAAAGAAAAATCACTCCACAGTTCATCTATAAAAACATGGATTTTTTTTTTCACAAAATAGCCCTGTCCGACAAGACGAAAATAGAGAGTATTATTCTTAGGGTAGACACCAACATTTCGTTATATGCTTTAAATCACGGTCCCAATAAAAATACCAGTACGCACCATAAACAAGATACTTTTCATAGAAAACTACATATGAAAAACTGACCATCATACCTAAAAATAATTAGAGGATTGTAGTCATTGTACTTACTTTGATGATGGCAACAGAAGGCTTCACTATTCCTTCCTCTGGGGCCACAAGAACAGTATCTTCCTGTATATGAAATTTACAAGCTTATAACACAATTGGAGGTTTAGACTTTAAGACACATGAAAGTTTGAAACACATTCAAGAAATAGTTACATTGAGTTTGCAACTATAACAACATTATTTGTGTGGAGCAGGCACAGGCTCAGTTAGTCCGTTTCTGGCCCATGCCAAAGTAAGAGAGAGCCCATGTAGCAACAGTACCATCTTGTTCCCAAATGACCCATAAGAAAAACTGTCTCAGTTTGCATCAAATAACTGCCACTTTGCAGTATAACTTCATTTACAATATGATACAAGAAGTGCTGCTAACAACATTGTTAGAATCATGATCCCACTATGTATCAGTGAAATGCCTCGCATCAAACTGGAAAAAATTAGATCAAAGGATAAAAATGTAATAGCAAAATATTATATTCAAATTTCATTTCACTAATAAATAATTTTATTTATCCAGAAAATGTTACTAATTCATAGGTGCCTAAATTAGATGTTCGCTGATAAAAATGTAGTGATTTGGTTGTAGGATCATAGAATTGTATGATGATTCTAAAAGCTAATAGTAAGACATAAAAACATTAAAATCTACATCAAACCGAGATTGGCTATGATTTCTTAAATAGTTAGATTGTAAGATTCAACGATGCTATCAAAATTACAACATTCAAGTTCCACGGAGTAGATACACACAGGAGTGCGCACACACACACGCGCGCGCACACACACACACACACACACACACACACACACACACACAATATGCCAAACAGTAGGCTGTTCGCTGGTCCAAACCCGGACCAAGGACCGAGTTAACCCGAAGATCCGATAAGAGTAAAACTCAAAACCGGAGACTGTGCCTACTGTCCTCCGATCCACACCCGGACCTGACCGGAACAGCCAGTCCAAACCCAGACCCTGATCACTAGAAAGGCCCCCCAAAATTTCAGATTCCCAACATCAAACGGAAACACAAAATTACAAACAAATTTCCCAACTTAAGTTATCATCACCAAATTTAAATAGGATAGAAAGTCCCCATTAGAATCAAAACAACACTTTTGTAAGAGAATTAAGAAATTGAAGCACCTCTTTGTTCAAACTGCAAATATAAAAAGAACACATATAAAAAAGAATGTTAGATAATGGAATTTGAATGGTCAATCGTTTATGGAGAATTGGATATGCATAATCGGGTAGAAGTTTGATTGGATGTTCTCCAATTGTCATGGACGACAACAGAGATGTGCAAGGAGATGACTGAAGAGAGAAGACAACGAGGAAAACATCAAGGTGGCTGTACAAGAGGGCCGATGGCAGTCAGCAAAAACGGGAGATGAGAGAGGATAAATGTGAGGGGAGGGCTTTTAGATCTAGTGAATGGTAATGACGGCTAAGGACGAGAAACTATATTCTATTTTACCCTAGCTCTTATCGGCCAAGGAACAGCACACAAAATAGGGGAGGGCTTTGAGGTCTTCCAGGTTTCGACGGTATCAGACTAGAGACCGGATGCTTCAAAAACCTCAATCTGAGGAGAAGTCAAGGAGAGAGGCTAAAGGGAGAAAAAAGAAGCATACAAGCATTACAAGGTGAAAGACAATGCCGGCAAATTGCAGGAGAACCTAACTCGCATGTTCAAACATGGCAACATTTATAACTACAAACAGCGCCTAAATAAACAGAAACAATTCAGAAAAAAAGAAATGAAGAAGTTGAGAAACATACAAGGTGAAAGACCATGCCGTCAAATTGAAAAGCGCTAAAGTGATTCCTTCTCTCGCCGCCATCGTCGGAAATCTTAACAACATCCCCAATTGGTTCCGCACCATTTTCGGATTCCTCTTCTGCATCGTCGTCGTTGTCATCATCTTCTTCTTCTTCGTCGTCGTCTGATTGGTCTTCAACATTAGTATCGCTGCAAATTGGAGATTGACGATGATTTAGATCATCAATTTCATGAAGAAATTTCATCTTTTTGTTAGGGTTATCCTGATCTAAAGGGGTAGAAGTAGTTGTAGAGGTTGAATCATCGTTATGGCGCATAATTTTGTCAGAAACCCTAATTCCCACCATTGTTTCTCTAGCTACAGTACTTCTCCGATCATCCCGAGCACACACGCCCATCACAACCAAACCTACTTCCTTCCAATTCACTGATGAATAAGTGAGGATGATTATGGACTACTACTCGTAGAGTTAATCCCGTCAGAATTACACATCCAGCATCCTTATACCTAAAGGCTAAACCTACAAAAGCAACCCGATCCGATTGACCCGACCCAAAAAGGCTAACCCGAGATTCAAAATTGACCCAAACTACATCACCAAAATGTGACCCAAAAGCGGAACTGACCCTATCTGACCCGAACATGACACGAACTTTCTTGACCCGTATCTGACCCGACCCGAAAATGACCTGATCTGAAACCCCCAACTCGAAAAGTACCCGACAAAACATAACTCTAATTGAACTGAAAATACTTGAAATGACTTTTTCTCTCTTAATCATTGACTCAAAAATGACGCGACCCAAAATAACACGACCCGCTTGAACCGAAACAAACCCGACTAACAAACCCGAAATGACCCGACCCGACCCGACCCGAATTAACTCGAAATCAATGTAAAGACCCAAACTGACCCGGACTCGGCCCTGATTGACCCGTTTGTCAGGTCCACTTATACCTAGAGGTGGCAAACGGGTCAGTCGGGTATGGGTCGGGTCAGTTTGGGTCGGGTAATTTCGGGTCAGCCATACATTTGGGTCGGGACGGGTCGGCTCATTTCAGGTTTCGGGTCAATTCGGGTGACCTGTTGTCGGGTCACTTCGAGTCTGGTCACTTTCGGGTATGAGCCATTTTGGATCGAGTCGTTTTCGGATTAATGGCTAAGAAATGCTATTTTGCAAATTTAACTATTTATTAAGTATGGTTTTAACTAGACCTGTCAAATGGGTTAAACGGGCGGGTTACAGATTCGGTCATTTCGGGTTCGGGTAAACTACGGGTCGGATTTATTTCGGGTTTGAGAAATACGGGTTTATACGAGTTTCAGGTCGGGTTTAGGGTTAGAACGGGTCAG
>LHUT01005136.1:0-13160 GCA_001412135.1 Silene latifolia subsp. alba | reverse complement strand
CCCACCCTCCCACCTTGGATTCAAATTCCATTCCCCCCTTCTATAACTTATGGTGAACCAAACAAGATTTGGCAAGTATGGATTTAGAACCCCATACTACTATACTATCAAACTCCATTCCATTCCTTTCCAACTTGTTGAACCAAACGGCCCCTAAAAAAAATCTCACTAACAAACTTGAGGTATAACTCATGCTGGACTATTGGGTGCTCCAAACTCCGTCTAGGAAACAATTCTTCAGATTCGTTATACGTTACAACATCACCCAATGTCTCAAGGCCTCCCGCTGGGTAGAGGAAAATCGGGTGAACACAACCTTATCCTTATGTATGAAGCACAAAATGACCCATAATGATAATTGCGTCAAAAATTGCATCATTCAACTGCAGCCATAATGGTATTTACAGATTTACTATTAAAAAAAATTAAAAATAGTCGAGGGAATAGCAAGATTATAGCTAACATAAGAAGCATCTTACAACGGCTAAACGTCACTTACAATGCAATAATGAGTGTTTTAGAAGAGAGACTACCAAAGGATCAGCTCGATATCACAGAAATCAAAGGAAAACTGAGGTTATCCTAGGCATAAGGGGAAAACGACCTATCTTCAATGACAGTTCAGGAAAGGAAAAAAGGGAAAAGATAATACGACTTCAACAAGTTCTGACAGGTTGTCACTCTAACTATAATCTCATTTAAAGAGTCTGCTACTCTGCTTGCAGCAGTTTCATAACATAAGATGGTGCAAATGGTCATACCTTTACAGCTTCATCAGCAGCTTTGCAAGCCACAACTGTGGCTTCTATATCACCGGTATGGCCCACCATGTCACCATTAGGTAGGTTGACACGAACCTGAACAGTTGTGATAGCCACTAGTTAACAAAACTTTTGTCGGAAAATGAGATTTTTGAAAACTATTGAGAGAAGGAATTCAACAATTACCTGTTGGAATTTGCGGCTCAAGATAGCATCCCTAGCCTTTTCAGCAATCTCCACAGCTTTCATCTTAGGTTTGACATTGAAAGTAATGCCACTATCACTCGGAATTTCCACATACTCTTCCATTTCTGAGTTGAAGTACCCAGAGCGATTTCCATTCCAGAAGAAGGTAACATGACCAAACTTGACTGTTTCACTGCAATATAAGAAAAATATGCCACTTATTGTAAGGAAATTGAAACCACAACAGCAAAGACCATCGCCCATTATGGAGCTACAGATTATCCACCCCAAGATAAAAGCGTAACTCAATGATTTCACTAATCTGACAAAACAAAGTTTGATTATTTATGGTCATAAATCAACATCATAAATAATTAATGCATACCTGCAGGCAAAAGTGCGCACACCATTGTAAGTTAGATATTCCCCAGAAGTTCTATCGATTTCTGGAGGAGAAACAAGGTAGTGGCTCGGAAGCTTCAGCTCACCATCATATTGAAGCATGCCAGCATATCGGATTTTAGGAACGCGAACTCTGTCAAACTTATCAAAATTCTCATATTCAAGGGCCTTTGCAATCATAACCATACGATCAGCACGGAAGTTAATTGTTACAACAGCATCACCATCAACTATTGGGCCAACAGCCTTGTCATTGTCATCAACAATGACAAAAGGGGGCAAGTATTGATCATTAGCTTTTGGTTCCGCTCTCAATGTCTTGACAGCCTCAACTGCACTCTTGAACTTGTATGGGGCTTCACCAAGTACCTGGGCATCCCAACCTCGTTTCACTACTTCCCAATCATTCTGTGAAGTAAAGAGAACAAATACATGAGCAATTGATTGAAAAATATTTACGAATTCAATCTGATATTTAATACTGCGTTGGAAACATAAATCAAGATGCACATCAGATAACTGGAGAGAAGAAAATTATTCAGTATTGAATTAAGCAAACAAAACATCCACCATATTCTTAATCAAATATGCACCACATAACCAAGTCCCTATACAACCAAAAATGCAAGTCAACAAGTACAATCACGTGGGTAAATGTCAGAAACAATGGTGCGGCGAAAATCCAAACAAGTAAAAGTTGCAGAACTTTTCAAAACAGAATCATGGTTACAAATCAGCCAATGCAACATGAAAGTAAGGACATGCATTAACAATATGAGATCATACGCATATGTCAAAGGAGAAATAGTATTTGCACATATATTTTCCTGAAAAGAGATACAGGTTGATCATACAAACATAAATACCAACCTCATAGCGATCCATTGTGACGTACATGCGACCACCACCAGATGCAATCTGCGCATCAATACCCTTAGCACGTAGCTCTGAGAGATCCTTCTCAAGAGTTTCCACAAACCCAACACTTGAGCCATCCAAAACATCACGACCGTCAGTAAGTATATGGACTCGGATCCTCTTAGCACCACGTTCCGCAGTTCCTTTCAACAACAGCTGCAAAACAAACCAGATGATGAGCCAAAGAAAATGACACGCTGACAAGTTGAAGACCAATTAAATCAATTGAATTGTTTTAAAGAAAACAAGGAGTACAGCAAAAGTGTGCAAGAGGAATACCTGTAACTGATCAAGACGAGAATGCACACCACCATCACTCAAGAGCCCAATAAGGTGCAAAGTGTTAGTCTCAAAGGACTCCTTTATATAATTAAAACCTTCACCGTCATAAATTTTTCCCGAGGCAAGAGCAAGATCCACCAACTTCGCTCTGCACAAAGGGACGAGGCAAAATTCTGTCAGATTTGAGAACAAAGATAGTAGTCTCCTAGCTCTACGGTTCAATACTGTGATCTGATTAATGAACAAACAAACAATAACTCCCTTGAAATTACATCGTTAGCTAAAACAACTCAGTAATCTGGTTAGTGCTTTGAAATCAAGACCAGATACCTATAGCATGGGACCAAATACCCATAGCTCTGACAATAGGATGGTATATTGTGTTTGTCATCTATCTTATATAGATGATTCATCACATTTAAGGAAACTAAAATGCTAGCTTCAAGGATAACACATCTTACACCCAAAGCCCCCACGCCACAACTTGGTTCAGTTAATGTTACAGTATCCATCTTTTCCATTGAACTACAACATGTTGCATTTCACTAAAAAAATTTAGATAATTAGATGCACCCAATTCAGTTGGATTCTTCTGTCTTTAACAATCATTAAGATGAATCCATTAAATTCAACTATTTAAGACTTACTGCACAAATCAAGGATCACATGAAGGGTTAAGGGTATAATATAAATCACATTCAACCATCAGCCAATCTCATCAAACATACGGAATAACCAAGTACAAGCAGGCAGCAATATCAACGACTATAAACAAAAGATATCCAGGGGGAAAGAGCTTCACCCTTGAGCAAAGATTCGGCCGGCACCAAGAGCATTGTGGCCAACTTCACTGTTGCCCATGTCGTCCTCAGTTGGGAGCCCCACAGCTTTTCCATGAGCCCTAATCAATCTCCATTTATCTGGAGCGCCCTACATAATTGACGGCAAAATCTTCATTAACATACATTTACTACATGAGACTTGAGAGCCGCTTTATTGCCATCCAATGATTACATTATATAATCAATTATCTACACAAGTTTTAGGTTAGACCATCATAATGTCGGACGTGGTGATCAATTAGAAGCTCAAATTAGTTCTTAATTCGAAAGTTTAGAATACTACGTAGTAAACATAAATACATAAATCCGCATAATATATCATTACTCCCTACAAGACATCAATCAAACAATGAATGCTATTGTAAGTTCATCACTTAAAATAATCATCAATCAGCAAATAGAACAGTGAACTAAAAAAGTCACTATAAATCATTTCATTGTATATTTGTAGTTAAATTCATACAAATGACTGTCATATCCTATGGAACAATGACCATGCAGCTATATTTACAATAGTCACATAGTGATTAATCAAATTTACATGAACATATGATTCCAACTAATGAAAAACACAAGGAAAGGCAACCAACAAATGTATAATCGAACTACTGCCTTCCCCCAGGTCATTTATTTAATAAAAAAGTAAACAAATTATATGGGATAAATTAAATAGGCAATCACATAATTCACCTTACACTGTACTTGTGTAAGACCGTCTTACCCAAGCAATTGCGGATAAATTAAATAGACATTCATAGGTAATTCATGAAGGATATACATAATCATAGCAAACTTTATTTTATTTTTTGGTGTAAAGGGAGCCACAAGAGCGATTTTGATGCTGACAGGGTTTAAACCCTGGTCACGAGTATCACATCTCATCACTTTACCAACTAAGCCAATTGACATCTGCTTATTATCATCGTAGCAGTTAAGAACATCCAAATGACAACTCTTCAACTAATACCTTAAATCTATGCACAATCAAAGTAAGTGAAATTGAAGTAACACAACTAATCTACAAAACCCACATAAAATTTATACCAACATAAGATTGAAGTTCATCAAAACACAACTAATCAACACTACCCACATAAAAAATCAATGTAATTTATATGAAAAATAAAATCTTGTACAAAAAAAAAAAAAAAAAAAACAGAGACCTGTTTAAGGGAATCCATGGTAGGAGTATCAGCAACATGAATACAATTGTACTGATTAGCATTAGCTTCACCCCAACCATCAAGAACAATCATTGCAATTATTTTATCTTTTGCAAGTTTTGGATGATCTGCTAACTTCCATGATAAATCTGTGCTTCCCATCTTTTTTTCTGTAGTTTTTTTGTTAAACCTGCAAAGAAATAATTAAATTGCGAGAAACAAATTAATTAAGAAACATGAAATAGTGGAAAAATTGAGAAAAGGGAGAAATCGTTAATTACGAGAGGGGAGTGTAATAAGAAGAGGAATGGGGGAGAAATAGGGTATTGATGGTTTTGAGGTTGATTCTGTGTATGTGCCGTTGGTTTAAGTAGTTTTGTAACTTGGAGCAAGGGTCATGACTCATGCTATTCGGATGTCACACTACGTTCTGCATCATGCCTTTCTACTTTCTAGTGTCTCCCAACTAGGTCTAGGGCCGGTCAAACGTCACGGACGATCCAGCGCGCCACTCGGGTCGTGTTTTTAACCTGGCCTGCGTGACCCGTTCTTGGCCTGGCCCAAGCCAACAAAAACTATAGCCGTGCCCCGGTCAAGCAAATCCAACCTGGTCCACCATCAACCCACCCCTCGACTCTACCCTGGGCGTGTTCCAGGCCACCTCCACCGGGCTCGACCAAGCCCGTGTTGACTCGCCTACCTCGGGCCGGTTTCGGGTCCGTCTAGCCAAGCCCGGCCCGGCCCGGCCCCGAGTCAATTTTGCCCCGTCCGAATTAATGTTTGACAACTTCTCCTACCAACACAAAATCAAGATTCTATAGGTGGCTCACTTTTTTGAGTTTGTAACTTTTTTTTTTTTGAAAAAACCCGGAAGGGTATTACTTCATAGATAAAAGATCATTGGCGATACAAAGAGCAACGTTATGAGGCACATCCTCGTCCCATCTACGACAACCAACAAGCCATGGGTCGATATGTGCTAATGTATGAGCTACGCTATTAAAGTTCCTACGAGTAAAATAAAAGACACAATTCTCAAACGAAGAACAAACATTAAAAATCTCGTCATAAATCAAAAAGATATCGCTTCGGCCTTGTTTCCGCTTCTGCAAATCAGTAATAACACTCAAGCAATCACCTTCCACAACAATCCTCGTCAAGCCTCGTCGTTTAGCTTCCCGGACTCCTACAAGAACTGCTAATGCTTCTGCCACCGTCGGATCACGCTCCTCAACCTCCTGCTCCGTCACAGCCCACACCACACCACCCCCCTCATCACGGCAAACAGCTCCCCAACCAGTCCCGACTCCGCTAATAACCCCTGCATCCACGTTAATCTTTAACTCCCCCACCCTTGGCCTCACCCAACCACCTCCTGCCTCGCTATGCCCCTCACTTTCCCCAGCCGCACCACCTCCATTAACTCCTTGACCCTCCAACATCTCCCGTAAAAGACCACGCACCCTCCTCACCACAACATCTGGTTGGATCACCTTGCCCTCAAAAACCCACTTATTCCTCGCCTCCCAAATCGCCCAACACCCCGTCATAAAAGTAAGACACTCCCTCACGCTCCACTCCCTCCACTCGTCCTCCACCCACTCCCTCACCCGCTCAAACCCCACACCCTTCTTTAACTCCATCCCGACCCCTTCCCAAACCCAATCCACCCACCCACAATCCCGAACAAGATGCAAACACGACTCCTCAAAGCCGTTGCAAACCGGGCAAAGATGATCAGCTCCATTTCTCAACCGTCTTGCAATATTGGCGCGGGTGGCCAAGGCATCAAGGCATAATTGCCAGAAGAAAATTTTAATGCGGGGGAGAGCGTCAATTTTCCAAACCTTATTCCACAGAGCATGCTCGGTTTTATCATTTGACTGCCCAGGAGCATCGTCATTGGCAGCACACAACAGTCGGTAAGCCGACTTCACTGTATAAATACCATCACGTTCCGGGTCCCAGCACCATCCGTCAGCCGGCTTATCATCGCTAATACGGATCCTAAGAATCCTCTCTTGCTCGAAAGGCAGAAAGAGTTCCCCAACCTTCGCCACATTCCATCCCGTACCTGCCCCATTCATGAGTTCATTTACAAGCATATCCTCGCTGGCATTCGTTCTAGGTGAAATGACCCTCCGAGTTTGAGTTCCATGGATCCATGGGTTAGCCCACACCCTTGTGCTCGCCCCATCCCCTATCCTCCGTCGAATACCCAAATGTAACACCTCCCTAGATTCCCAAATACCACGCCAAGTATAACTCGGATTCGCCCCCAACTGGGCATCCAAAAACGATGAATCGGGGAAGTATTTACCTCTCATAATTCTCGACATAAGGCTGTCCGTATTAGTTAACAGGCGCCAACTTTGCTTAGCAAGCAAAGCTTTGTTGAAGCTTATATAATCCCGAAACCCGAGCCCTCCTTTGCACTTCGGTTCACACAACCTCGACCATGCCACCCACGGAATTTTCCGTTTCCCTCTATCCGAGCCCCACCAAAAACCCGAGACAAGAGATCGTAATTCGTCACAAAAATTAACCGGTAATTTAAATACACTCATCGCATATGTGGGAATAGATTGGGCCACTGCCTTTATCAAAACTTCCCTACCTGCTTTAGAGAGTAACATACCTCGCCAACCTTGTAACTTCTTGCAAATTTTATCTCTGATCACCATGGAAATCACCTTCTTCGAGTGACTAACCATAGTTGGAAGGCCCAGATATTTGTCTTGAACATCCACAATCCGCACCCCAAGAACCTCAGCTACAGCTGCTCGCCTCACCATAGAAGTACCTCGACTAAAGGACACAGTTGTCTTCCCCAAATTAACCATCTGACCTGAGGCAGACTCATAACGAGCGAGAATATCCTTTATACGGACGGCTTCAGCAACATTGGCCCGTGTAAAGAACAAGCTATCATCGGCAAAGAGCAAATGAGTCACAGACGGTGCTTGAGCAGCCACCCGAACCCCGTGGATAGCCCCGGATTCCATAGCCCTACGCATCATGCTAGATAAGACTTCGGCACATAGGATAAATAAATAGGGAGAGAGTGGGTCCCCTTGTCGAAGTCCACGTTGTGGGACAAAAGCATCTGCAGGCCGGCCATTAACAAGCACCGAGAAAGAGACCGATCGTACACAATGCATAACACGGTTGGTCCAAGCCTCATTGAAACCCATCGTAAGCAAAACATTCTCCAAAAAATCCCACTCAACCCTATCATATGCCTTAGCCATATCGAGCTTTAAGGCCATATGACCCCCATTACTTCTTGTGTTCTTCATATGGTGAAATTTCAAAAGCAACAAGAATATTATCCGTAATAAGCCTACCCGGAGTGAAGGCCGATTGATTTTCTGACACAATATCATTAAGAAAAATCTTAAGCCTATTAGCTAAAACTTTGGAGACGATCTTATACACCACATTGCAAAGACTAATCGGTTTAAAATCCACCATTTTATCAGGAGCCTTTTTCTTTGGAATAAGGACAATATGGGTATGATTAACACCCTCCGGAAAAGGTGCCCCACGAAGCACACTAAGCACCATAGCGATTACAGACGGCCCGACAATATGCCAATAAGTTTGATAGAAAAGAGCATTCATACCGTCGGGTCCTGGTGATTTGAGCGGGTGCATTTGATTAAGAGCTTCAACGACCTCCTCTTCTCGGTATTCACTCTGAAGTAACGCATTCATCCACCCCGTAACTCGCCCCTCAATTCCAGCTAGCACATCCGCGTAATTCTGAGGATTTGAAGTACGAAACAGCTCCGCGAAATACCCATTAGCAACAGCCACAACCGCCTCATTTCCCTCCCTGACACGCCCTTCCTCATCGATCAGCTTCCCAATATGATTCTTTTGTTTCCTTTGTGTCGCTTTGCGGTGGAAAAATTTGGTATTTCTATCTCCTTCTTTCAGCCATAGGGCCCGAGACCTTTGACGCCAGAAAATATCCTCTTCACGCAATAATAGTGCAATCTCTTTCGTGACTCTCCTGCGTTCCTGTACTATTCTCGCCGTTCGATCACACCCATCCAAGACCTGCAACCTCCGTCTTTTTTTATTGAGAGATTTAACAATTTTACCAATATTAATGCTCTTCCATTCCATAAGCTCGGCTGCACATTCACTCACCATCGCAGGCAAATCGGTTCCACCACACTCCCAAACCGCCTAATAACCTCCTCGCACCCCTCTTCACCCACCCATAACTGTTCAAATCTGAACGGTCTCCTTCCCCTTACTCGATCCCCCTCACGACCATCCAACAAAAGCTTCAACGGAGAATGGTCGGACCATTCCCGAGTCATGTGAATGAGTTTCGCATATGGGTATAAGTCCTGCCACTGGGTCGTCACCATAGCTCTATCAATACGACTTTGACGATTATTATCTCCTACCTGACCGTTGTCAAAAGTAAACGGGTGTCCCTCATAGGCGACATCTCTTAGACCACAATCGTCCACAGCACTCCTGAAATTGTTCATTTGCCATTGAAGTCGCTCCCCTCCCCTCATCTCATTAGCAAATAAAATCTCATTATAATCCCCCATACATAACCAAGGACCCGAACCTTCAGCTGCAAGAAGACGTAGCTGCTGCCAAGAAAGGTGCCTATCATGAACAGCTGGCCACCCATAGAAGCCCGTAAACCTCCTACTAGCATCCCCAATCTCCAAATCGACATCTATATAATGAACCGCCATAGACCTAAGACCACATCGAACTCCTTTCTGCCACAAAAGAGCCAAACCACCAGACCTACCGACACTATCAACCGCCAAACTATCATACCCGTCAATTAAATCACTAACTTTACACATTTCACTACTACTAAGCTTTGTCTCACAGAGAAAAAGCGCAATGGGGGCCTCTCTCCGTATAAGATTACGGAGTCCGCCTACTGCATCGGGGTNNTCATTGGGCCCGGCGGGGTTGAGTCATCTCAACCTCCGCCTCAGATGAACACACATCCATGGAAATTTGTAACTTCTTATGCACTCCCGACATCTCCCCTTCCTCATCCTCCCGTCCCCGTTTTGAAGCAACTTTCACCACCTGCAAGCCCCCATCCCCTGCCTTCTTATCACGCTCCTTCCTAACCCATTTCTTCGTACTCGCCTTCCCCGTATCCTCCACACGGCCCTCCCTCATATGCCCTCCACTACTACCTATTCCAGCACTAGGAAATCCCTCCTGAACTTTCCCAACCAATCCCGTCAAAGCCACCCCATTCCTCCCTTCATTCCGTTCACACTCCCCCTCCCCGTATATCACTGCTTCATCATGTCCCTCAACCACCCCTTCCCCAACCTCAGCCTCTATGTTAACAATGTTCAAACCCGTCCTACCATGTCCTACAGCTGCATCATTCAGTTTCTTTTTCTTCGTTGCCAGCGAAATAGCTTGAAGTTTCCCAATCATCTTCTCCACATTTTCCTCCTCCATACGTCTTTGTTCTGCCTCGAATTCCCGGTTCAAAACTTTTGCCACCTTCGGGTTTAGCTCCACAGATGTCTTTACCACTTTCCTAGGCGACGCACGAAGCCATTCCCCAAATCTTAGCTCAGTCTCCTCGTACGGTCCCTCATCACATTCCTTCTCCCCATGCCCAAGGATACCACACCCATAACAAAAGATCGGCAGACGCTCATACTTCACATCAAAATTAGCGAGGAGACCATTCGGCATCTTCGCACTGGTACTAGATCGAAAAGGTTTCCTTACATCATGCAAAATTCGAACCCTAACAGCTCTTTCAAGCTCCGGATACTGAGTCGTGTCTAGCATTACATACGTGCCTAACTGCGCAGCAAGTCTCCTAATATTAGCTCCAATTGGACCTCCCCCTCAATGGAAGATCATAGATTCTCGACCAAAAAGGCACATTATAGAGCGGGGTATCAGTTAATTTACCATCCTCGCAAGGGTCATTAAAGCACCAAATATACTTGTCGAAATGCCAGGGTTGCCCATCAACTACCTTAGCCTTATCTTTCTCACACTCAAATCGAAAAGCAAAAATTTTATCCTTAGCATCGAGAACATTACCTATAACAGAATGCTTCAAATTCCATAGCTTCGTCATAGTGTCAATAGCCGCTTTCACATTTATCGCCTTCGATACCCAAAGCTTTCCTACGAGCAGCAAATCATTCCTATTCCGTTCGTTAATGTCATCTCCCGTATCCCAGACAAAGTTATCATCTTCATTCTCCTGCGCCACCACTATTGGTCGTTTCCCAGCCCTCTTATCACCATTGCAGTTATCCCCCATAGCAAACAAAGGACTGCAAAACCCTAGTCGAAGTCCGAGAAAAGATTTCCCAACCAAGACTGCCACAAACCGTAAAGAAAGAAGAAAAGAAAGAGAGGAAAGAGAAAGAGAGAAAGATAAGGAGAGAAAAAGAGTAACGGATCCTCGAACAAGGAGAAGGAACACGGACTATCAAAGACGAAATCTCCACAAAAGTTTTCAGGAAACTCTAAAAAACCCTAGGAGCACTTATAAAATCAGTCTGACCTAAATCAATATTTGGTACTTTGCACTACTATTAACTATTTTCGATGTTATTTTTTGAGTTTGTAACTTGATACGAGGTAAAAGCGGTAATTGAGCCTCTTACTTTGTTTAAACGTAAGACTATACTCCCTCCATCTCGGTCATTTGTTTACCTATTCCATTTCGGGGTGCCTTTGTCAATTGTTTACCTTTTTATTTTGGGAATGCTTTTGATAGACAATCTGATTCTTCAGTCCACTTTTCATCAAATAATTGGTCGTCTCATCTTTCCTTGGTCTTTGTGGCAACCAAAGGTAAACAAATGAGCGGGACGGAGTGAGTATTATTTAATGTTAAAGTTGGAGGTCCATTAAGTTGTACAAAAAGCGAAATTTAGCCCCTTGTTCAAAATTTAATGAGATTCAATGTATTAATTACAAAAGGTGTGAAGAATTACAAATGTTCAAAATTAAGTGAAATGACATTTTACAATAAATCATTGTAAAATTGTATAACAAAGACCTTAACTAGTTTTAACTCCGTGCAAATTGCACGGGTATGTATTTAGGTTGATATGAATGTTTTTTTGATGAATATTTTAATTTGCATTTCTATTATAATTATAACATTTGTAAATCCGTGATGTACATGATTAATATTAACACATCTTTCAAAGACGTGTTCAAATGCAATGGTTTACGCGGAAAAAACGTAATATACTATTGTAAATATAATTTGCGAAGATAAAAATTTTACAACCCGAATAAATAAAAAGAATTTGAGAATCTACTTTAACATACGCAAATTATTCTAAAAATTGGAAAATTTTATGATAGACTACATAGTCTACATTACTAGTTGTAATGTACTCATATCTGAATTACAAATTAGATTTTGTTTGCAAATATTTACTATATATGTATAAAACTTTGACCCGCGCAAATGAAAAAGTATATTTTTGTTTGCAAATATTTACTATATATGTATAAAAATATTAATAAAATAGAAGAAAGGAGTATCATTCGTAATGTCAGAGGGCAGTTATCGGAGATTTGACATTGATTGTTGAGTAGTGTCCCTAATCACCAAACTTCTTTGTGGGATCGGATCATCTATATTCGTCATGCATAAAGTCATGGAAAAATTATGTCAAACGATATTTTAAACATGCATTTTTTTTAATCCTCAAAATTTTGGACCGTTTGTAAATAGACGTATTTTGTGATACGACCACTAAAATAGTCGTATTTTGTCTACTTAAAAGTGACCGACTCATATACAAATTGAACCCATTCAATTGGACCCATAATGCTTTGGGCTAGGGGAACGTTTGACTGAGACTTTGGCCCAAATACGTTTCTATTGGACCAATTACACTAAACCGACCCAAAGTTATAAGAAAACTCTAAACGTAGGTATATATACTCACACTCTCCCCTCAAACCCTTATTTATTTCATAATCTCTTATACTCCGCCTCCTTATTCTCTCTCTCACACACTCTCTCGCTACCACTCTCTAATCCTCACTTACATACACCCTCATCGCCGATCTTCTTCAACATGTGATGGCCAATCTCTCATGAAATCAGTACTCCTGTCATAAATCTCATCAAATCCGGAGATGTCAAGTTTCGAAATTCTGGTATGTTAACTTTTAATCCCGTTTTTTCTTTATTCATCACATAAATTTTGTTATGAGTGAATTAGGTTTCTGATTTCTTTCATTTCGTACAATTAATATGATGTTAAACTTAAGAAAGAAATCTGTCGAAATAAATTTCACCTCATTTAGATCAAAAAAATCGACATGCAATTGATGATCAAACATATTTACCCGATTTTATCATCAATATGATTTTTTAATTTTTAATATAAAGATTTATTGCCTATTTCAATTACATATTATTACATGTATGACTTGAAAAATAATTCGACTGTAAATAACTTTTTGAAGCATTTTTTCATCGTCATACCAATTTTTTGTTTAGAAAAAGGTAGATCTACACTTGTTAATTTCAAACAATATCAAAAAAATGTTAAAAATCTGAGTTTTGTCACTTGCATGTGGAAATTTATTAA
>LHUT01005134.1:9542-22704 GCA_001412135.1 Silene latifolia subsp. alba | reverse complement strand
GTTACTCGATTCTCTTTAATTAGTTTTTCATTATAAATAACACCCTAAAAAATAAATACTCTATATATACCGCGCATAGCGCGGGATCTATGCTAGTTATTAATAGAATATGATAACAAATGACTGGAATAAGGGAAAGTAAATATTTCAGGCACTAACTACAAATCCTAGTTCCGCTACTAAATACAACCCATAAACACAACATAAAGAAAAAAGCAAGAAAGAATACCAATAGCCATAAGACCAGCAATGGCAAACATTTCACCAATAGCAAGAGGCAAATTAGACAAAACAGACAAAACCTTCTGAGGAATTCTCTTAACAAACTTATTAATCTCAGAAACCGGCTTTTTCGGAACTTCATCAACAAATTTCTCTTCTTTTTCATCCTCATTCAGTAAAGGTGCTTCTTTAGATACAACAATTTTCTTAGAAATTGGCTTATTATCTTGAGGTACCTTAATCTTGCAGCATACTTTAAAAGATACAAACTTTGTATTATTTGGCCAATTGGGTAGTTGAGTTTTGTGAAAGATGTGAAAATGGTGGAGTTTTAAGGTTGTGGGTTGATTAATGTGGAGGGATTTTGTGTAGAGTGAAGTTGAAGTTTTCATGGTTTTAGTGTTTGTGTTTGAGCTTGTTCTTGTGGAGCTAAAGTGTACTGCAACAGCTTCTATTGTTTTGTGATTTATTTATCCTGTCTGTTATCTGTTTACGATCATTTTCCCGCAGGAAATATCTTCTAGTTATTTTTTATCAATGAGACGAGACAACTCGCGAACTCGGAACACGGGATTTCGGGAGTACATGCTGATAATGGGACGAGATAACTCGTGAACAACTTTAAATTGTCAAGTTTGAGCTAAAGCCCATGGTTCTTGATTCAGACCTGAGGCGAGCAAGCCTTCGAGCTTCACAAGCTCAAGCCAAGTCGAGCGGAGCAATCCTGCACTCGCGCTTAGCTCGGCTCGTTATTTCACCACCTGCAAAAGTTCAAGAACATTATAAAAAGTCATGATAATATATATATATTTTTTAATTATTGGCAGGTATGCGGGTATTAGACGAGTATACATAAAACTCATCCCTGCCCTACCACCCATGGCGGGTGAAAATTTTGTACTCGTACCCGCCCCACCACCCGCGAAAGCTCTACCAGTACCCGCCCCAACTGGGGTGGATTCGGGCGGTACCCGCTTTTACCCGCCCTGCTGACATCCCTAATTACAGACAGCCATACAATTACCTCACTTATCCCATTTGCATCAACATGTGTGATCCTTATTGCTTTTATTTATACTCTTTAAATCGTATACTTTGTATTTTAGAAGATATTTAAGGTATAAAAGGAATACAAATACCCTTTTAACTCTCTCAGTCTCGGATTTAATTAAAATAAAACTCTTAATTAATAACACAAAATAATAAAAACGGTTTATAAATATAAGAACTGAATTCGAATTGTACAACCCTATAGTACGACTATATGATTAATTTTTAAAATAAAAAATTAGAAAGTAAATTGGAATTTTCTCTTTTTTTTTTTAGAAATTTGAATTATATTTGTTTTATTTAAGTATTATTTTAAAATAAATAATTGAAAAGAGAGAATATTGAAGCCTTGTGAGTTGTGAATTGTTCATACCATTATTTCCACCTTTTTTATCCTCACCATCTTTGATCCTTTTTATTTCTGCCCTCGTTCACTTAACCCTAATTCCCTTTCTCTTTCCTCCGATTCTCTTCTTTTATCTTGCTCATAAATTCGTCACCTTCATATTCAGGTACTCCGTATTAATTTCCAATCTTTATGATCATACATACATATCAATGCTTAACTTATTTACAATTTTGATTTTGATTGTGATTGACCGGTTTAATTTCTCATAATTTCTTGTGATTTTTAATTATAATCTGTGATTGTTTTGTTATAGTTGCGTGTAATTTTGTATTATTCGAATTGGTTTTTTCTACTGTTGTATCTCTTGCTGTTGTTTTGATTAAAAAGGTTAATTCTTGCTCAATTAATCAACTGGGTTTTTATTTTGGTTGCAAATTTGGGCATAATTTCGAGTTCTGATCTTAATAATGCGAAACCCTAATGATGGTTTTTTGTGGGTTAGCTGCCCTTTTGAGATTATTGTGCAAAGATTAGGACTTTTTTGCTAGGTTGGTAATTTTCTTGTGTGGGTTTGTAATGGAGTAGTTTTTGGTTGACACTGGTTTGTCATGGTTGACTTGTTACCGCGCCTAAAACGTTGCATGGTTAGGAGTATAATTGTTTGATGATCTTGATAATTGTAAAAGATTGTAGAAGAATCATGGACCTTTAGGTGAAGGCTGGAATTTGCTAGTGTATTCCATATCTACAAGAATTCTGTAGAGCATTCTAGAGTTGTTTTTGAGCGACAAAGGGGTTCTAGACCGTCGTACATATTAGAACACTGTATGATGTTTCTTGTAGAGTGTTGGGAGGATCCTACTATGTGTCTAAGATATTCATATTATTCTAGTGTTTCTAGGAGTCACTTGTTTACGGTACTTTGTAACTTTCCAAATCTGGCGAACCTTAAGTTATAATATTTGGCTTTGTGACAAGCTCCTTTTATAACTGGAATGTAAAAGGAAGAACTTTCCTCTGGTACTCAAGTTAGCGTTCGCCTGAGCATTTGATCAAAAAATAGTTATTTTGCGTTGGTGCCACACGTGATCAAAGAAAGTTGCTTTGGCTTGCTTGTAGGAAGGTGATGAAATGACTGATTATTTTTCAAAATCATAGGGTAGGGGTGGCAGGTGAAGATATTTGGGAATGGTTCTTTTGCTTACCTTCTTGCTGATATTCAGGAGTACTCGTAACCGTTTTCTTGAGATTAAATTGTTATTTCCTGATGTGGCTAGGTTATTAGGATATAACCATATGATTTTATATGGTTTACCATGCATTCTCTATAGCGAATGTATCAGGTTATGTCACTCCAACACTCTGGAATTTGTGGCAAAGCGAAATGTTTATAACTTAGAATATTTTCTGGTCAATCATATGTGCCTTAGTCTGTGGCGGTAATACTTGTCTATAGAATTGTTCTTTTTTGTAGATAGTTGTTGAAGCATCTTGCTCAAGGATTTATTACGTTGCAACTTGCATAGCTCAAAAATGGGTGGCTCCAAAATGGTTTTTTTCCTTTATTATTTGCGAAGTATTAATTTAGAATAAACAATTGAAAAGAAAGAATATTTAATCGTTGTGAGTTGTGTATGTTCATACTATTATTCCCCCTTTTTATCCTCACCATCTTTGATCCTTTTTATTTCTGTCTTCCTTCACTTAACCCTAATTCCCTTTCTCTTTCCTCGATAATTCATCACCTCCATAATCAGGCACTCCATATGAATTTGCAATCTTTATGATGATAAATACATATTAATGCTCAACTTCCTTAATATTTTGATTTTGACTGGTCGAATTTTTAATTATAGTCTGTAATTGCTGTTTTATATGTGTTTAATTTTGTATTATTTAAATTATGTTTTATCTATTAATGTATCTCTTGCCGTTGTTTTGGTTGAAAGATTATTTCTTGCTCTATTAATCAATTGGTTTTTGTGATGGTTGAAAAATTTGGGCGTGTTTTTGAGTTTTGATCTTAATAATGCAAAACCCTAATGAAAGACTTTTGTGGATTAGCTGCTCTTTGGATATTATTGTGCAAAAATTAAGACTTTTTTTGCTAGGTTGGTAATTTTTATTGTGTGAGTTTGTAATGGAATAGGTTTTGGTTGACATTGGTTCGTCACGGTTGACTTGTTACCGCGCCTAAAAGGTTGAATGGTTAGGGTATAATTGTCTGATGATCTTGATGATTGTAAAAGATTGTAGAAGAATCATGAACCTTCAGGTGGTGGCTAGAATATGCTAGCGTATTCCATATAGTACTAGCAATCTAGCATTCTGTAGAGCATTCTGGAGCTGTGTATGAGCTACAAAGGGATTCTAGACCGTTGTTGTACATGCGAGAAAACTGTATGATGTTTCTTGTAGAGTGTTGAGGGGATCCCACTATGTGAAAAATTAACGTGAATAATTTGTCATGGTTGACTTGTTACAGTGCTTAAAACGTTGCATGGTTCGGGTATAATTGTTGGATGATCTTGGTATTTGTAAAAGATTGTAGAAGAATCATGGACCTTCAGGTGGTGTCTAGAATATGCTGGCGTATTCCATATCGTACTAGCATTCTAGAGTTGTGCATGAGCGACAAAAGGGATTCTAGACCATTGTTGTACATGCTAGAACATTGTAGGATGTTTCTTGTAGAGTGTTGAGGGGATCCTGCTATGTGTCTAGGATATTCTTATATATTCTAGTGTTTCTAGGAGTTACTTGTTTTAGGTTACTCTGTAATGTTCCAAATCTGGCGGGTTCTCGAAGAGAGCTTGAAAGTCGAAACAGTATACCTAGAACCCTAGAGGCCCTTGACGTTCAATTTGGCCACGTTCCTTGATCCAAATTGTTTTATGAACCTTGAAAGCCTTGTAAGTTTAACATTTGGCTTTGTGAAGCCTCCTTTTATAACTGGAATGTAAAAGTAAGAACATTACTCTGGTACTCAAGTTAGCGTTCGCTCGAGCGTTTGATCAGAAAATATTTATTTGGCGTTGGTGACACACTTGATCAAAGAGAGTTGCTTTGCCTTGCTTGTAGGGAGTGATGAAATGACTACGCGCTTATTTTTCCAAATCATAGGGTGGGTGGCAGGTGTAGATATTTGGGAATGGTTCTTTTGCTTACCTTCTTGTTGATATTCAGAGTACTCGTAACCGTTTTCTTGGGGTTAATTGTTATTTCCTGATGTGGCGAGGTTATTAGGATATACTCATATGATTTTATAGGGTTTACCATGCATTCTCTATAGTGAATGTATCAGGTTATGTCACTCCAACACTCTGGAATTTGTGGCAAAGCGAAATGTTTATAACTTAGAATATTTCAAATTTTCAATCATATGTGCCTTAGTCCATGGCAGTAATACTTTAGATAGTTGTTGTTGATGCATCTTGCTCAAGGATTTATTATGTTGCATAGTGAGGAAATGGCTTGCTCCAATATGGCTTTATTTCTTTTATTATTTGTCATGGACATATCATTTGCTGTAATGTGAATTTGACTTTTCCTTATTCCAGGGAAGATGATTAATCTCTTTAAGGTAAAAGCAAAGCAACGGGAAAATGCTGAGAATTGTAATGGAAAGACGCCTGTCAAGAAGCAAACAGCTGGAGAATTGCGTCTGCACAAAGGTACTTTTACTTGACTAATGATTTCTTAGAGCTCAAATCATGTGATGGTTTGCTATGGTAGTTGTGACCTTTGGAACAAGCGGTGTTACGCCCAAAAGAACCAAAAGTTTTGACTGGCTCTGGTCTATTTTAGATCCTTGATAAACCAAATTTCAATGGAACTTCAAGAGATATGTGTATATGACGTTATGAGTGGATGAATATCTTAGGCCGAACTTGGAAGTTGGAAAGGTTGAAACATATTATTATGGTGTCAAAGATCTTTCTTTATAATGGAAATAAATGTTTCTAGTAGTATCTGTTATGTTAATTGTTACTGATTGCTACTCTTTCGCCATGCTGCCATGCAGGAGACTCTTTGTAGTTTTGACTATGTCGCCATAAAGAATCACAAAATATTTTGCTAAAAGTGGCCAGAACTAGCTGTGTGCGTACATAGATTGCATAGTACTATTATATTAGTTGTATGCGAAAGGTTGGAATTTGAAGGTCTTCTGATGGAAATTGTTCCATCATCTACGGTGGCCAAAATTACGGAGCTGTAGGCACTTCTGTTATTTTTACGTTGCCCTTTTTCACTCTGAGTTCCATGTTCTAATAAGTGCCTGCTTTAATATCAAATTTGTTTGGTTTAGACACGATATAGGCTGCTTTGGCACCTTATGAAAATACGGTGCTGTTCATTTGACCTGTGCAAGGTGATAATTTTCTGTGGAACAAGATTTTTCCCTTGGCTGCTAGCGATGTGAATCTATCTTGTTCAAGTTGCAAATATTGTCGTGTTCTGCCTCTTACACTTCGGTATATTTCTTTCAGATATAAGTGAACTGAACCTTCCCAAGTCTTGTAACATTTCATTTCCCAATGGAAAAGATGACCTGATGAACTTTGAAGTTAGTATTCGTCCTGATGAGGGATATTATTTGTAAGTACCTCTATCCCCGATCACTACTTACACATGTAGCTTGTATGTGCCTTGTAAAAATGGCTGAGTTGTATGTCAGCCACTTTGCTTCTTCACTATTTATGTTCAATATGTTCTTTGCTTCCCTTTTCCATTTTCAATCATGCATGGCATTGCATGCTGTCAGTCTTTATGTTTCTGTTTTTATCGCTTTCTCAATGATATTTTAAGATGGGTGGGGAGGTCGTGCCTACCAAGGAAAAAAGGGGGGAAGAATAGTGAGACAGAGAGATAAGCTATTACACCATTACTTGTTTTTATATGCTTCTCGTTTTTGCTTGCTTCTTATATGTGTGTATGATGTATAATATGCTTTTGGGGATTGACTTTATTGCAGAGGTGGTTTATTTGTGTTCACCTTTCAAGTTCCTTCTGTCTACCCTCATGAGCCACCAAAGGTCAAGTGCAAGACAAAGGTAACTAGTATTTGTATTATGCGCATGGAAATTTTGCCTTCTTGTTCCTCATATCGATAACCACGTCAAACATTTATTAAGTATGGTGCATAGTTTGTTCACTTTCATTGAATATGACTCTGTCAGGTGTACCATCCTAACATTGACTTGGAAGGCAATGTGTGCCTTAACATTTTAAGAGAAGACTGGAAACCCGTTCTGAACGTAAACACCATCATTTATGGATTATATCACCTTTTCACGGTACTGACATTTACCTTTTCCTGCAAAGACCTTTGAGTTGTTTCATGTATTGCGATCTTAATCTGAACGTTGTGTGTAAACAGCAACCAAATCATGAAGACCCTCTCAACCATGATGCAGCTGCTGTGTTAAGAGATAATCCCAAAATGTTCGAGTCCAATGTAAGACGAGCTATGACTGGGGGTTATGTAGGCCAAACTCATTTCACTAGGTGCCTGGCTTAGGGCTTCTACCCAATTCTCAGATGCAAAATGCAAATGGGTCACTGTTGCACAGGAATCTATTTGTGTCGCCTCCTCGTCTATAACTCGACTATGCAACATGAAATCAGCAAATAGCTTGAAATCCCTGCTTTCTATTTGTTTGGTCAAAATATTTGGGATACGGTACTTGTGAACGGATTTTCTCTCTTTACTCACTTGTATGTAATCTACTAATGGTGAGAGCAATTTATGTCTAATGTCAAGGATATTGAATCATTTGAACGTGTTTGCGTGAATTAGTTAGTTGATGCAACCATAGTTTATAACCAACTTCTAACCAACTTCCTATTTATCCAATATACCCTTTAAGCTGGACTGTTTGGAAATAACAGACCAAGCTTAGAGGAAAGAAAAGTATGTTGAGCAGCTTCTAATGGCTTCGTCATGAGGTTAGCTAACTGAAGTCCAGTTCTGATATGCTTGGAAGCCAGGAAGCCCTGTTGCTGTTTGTCCTTGACAAAATGACAGTCAATACTTAGGTGCTTGGTCCTTTCATGGAACACTTGGTCCTATATTCAGATTCTGCAGAGCTCTTACTGACTGTAGCCTGCAGGAGTATGCACATTGGCCCCAATCAGCATCACTATAGGCTGAGCTGCAAATTTGGTTGTGCTGCATAAAATAAACCTTCATTTATAGTGCCTCTCAAATACTTTACATGTATGGCAGCCTGCATATGAGGTAGTCTTGGCTGGCTTACAAACTAACCGAGATGATGTATACTGTAGGAAATGCCATGCCTTGACATGTTAAAAGTATAACAATCTTCCTATTAACCTTCTATATTGCTCTGGATTATCCAGCTGCGCCTGGAGTTGGTTCACTTTTGCTATTGCTGTGGACATGGCCCACATGGGGTGTCACTGTCTCACTGGTGCAGCAGTATTGCGAGTTACATTTGCTAATCGGGATCAAAAGCATATTAGATGAATCTCATTCGTCAAAATTCCATATACATATAGGGTCAATTCACCATCCGTCTTTCTGTGCTCCTAGCATTTCATTAGAGTTTAAGGTTAAATGTGCTAAATGAGATCAAAAGCATATTAGCTGATCAAAAACAATCCACCATCTATCTTTCGACGCTCTTGCTATTTCGGCAGAGTTTTAAGTTACATGTGCTAATTGAATTCAGAAGCATTATTAGATGAACCTCACTCGTCAAAATTCCACATACAATACAGGATCAACAATCCACCATCTGTCTTTCTGCACTCCTATTTGGATGGAAATTATGGATCAGGTTTGGATATGCAACGGTGATCCAATAAGTTAAGTGGATCGGGTTGGATCGGTTTTGCGAGATCCAAACCCGATCCATTGCCATCCCTACATAAGATACAGGATGAACAATACACCATCCTTCTCCTATTTACAACTACACTAAGCCTAATATGCTGCCTCATGTGTTGCCAGATCCGACCATTTTGCACACACCTACTTAGGTATGGGACAGGTCTAATCTTCATGCTCGGATTCGGAGCCTTCCTCCTCTTGTTCGGTTGGAGCTTCAATAGCACGGCCAGGGTGCAATATGTGACTCACTGTCTGGTTTGCTGTTCAGATCAAGCCAGTGTTATGTACAGTGTAAAGCAAAATACCCAAAACTTGTCGAGAAAAAAAGAAAGTAAAGTTCAAACATGAGTAGGAAAATGTAATACCTGCTCCAAGGATACCGACAAGGAGTCCCTTCGCAAATTGGAATTCTGCTTCATGTGTAGTTGCAAATTTAGCCTGCCAGTTTATTAAACAATCAATATACCCAAAAAGGCGCTTCTAAAATTCAGTATATTAGGCAAACTAACATGACTTGAGGTTGAACGAATGGCTAAATGCCCCATTGCTTGAGTTTCTTATTTTGCAGACGGATAGTAATGGAAAAAACTTCAAATAAATCGGGACAAATGGGACATTATCCACAAGGATGGAAGGTGATAGTGTACTTGACGACCTTTTTCTCTTTGTTACTAATGATAGCTAAGAAGAGAAGTGAACAATCTCTGTCAAGTCATTACCTCCATTACCAAAAAGTCGTAAAATGAACAAACATGGGCGGAAGGTGTACTGATTCAAAGAGACCATGTTGATCTCATGCCTTTGTTAGAGCCTGTAACTGCCGGGGATACTTAAAAGCTAGGTTATTCCGACCCTTTTAATTTCCTCGTGTACCTGTGTCCGACACCCGACACTCGGACATGGGTATGAGTGTATGACACTTGGACACCTCATTTTAGACCAAAATATGCATATTTTTCAAAAAAATAGACGAGTCCGACACTTGGACACGCACCCGTGTCGGATACTCCACATTAGCATTGAGTACTTAGCAATATTGCTCTTTTATCTGATTTTGTTTCGGTCATAGATATTAACACTGTGCACTTTTCTTAGATAAAGAAGCATCTTACCAATTCGTTATACACGAATCCCACAATTTGATCAAGTTTAGCCTGATGTCTCAAAAGGAAAGGACGTAGATGGTTCGTGTAGAGTTGATTTGCCCCCTGCAATAGGCAACAAATAATAAGCTTTCTTGCATAAAAGAATCAACGCAGCCAAATGTGCACAGCTAACTCCCACACCAAAGGACAACGTCAAACCAAAAGAAACCCCAAATAAAATAAACACTTGCCTCAATGCATTTCTATGCCAGTAAAGTACTAAACTCCTCAAGTACAAAGCAGCCAAAAATTTCTATTGTAGACATGAGCTTCTACGAGTCATGCTATCAAACCAGAAGGAAAATATTTGAATAGTAGTGTTTCTAATCATTGCGAAACAGAACCATTAAAGGTGATAGGATTTATATGAGTGACTAATGCAGCCAAACACTTAGAAGACGAACTCACATAACAGTGTCTCATGTTTCAGTCTTAAAAATGAAATACGTTGTATAATTTTCCCCACACTCCAAGAGATATAGGAAATGTTTTGCAAGTGTTTGACTGTTGTACAGAAGTACTCCCAAAAATAGAGGTCTCCTCAATTTTCAGGAAAACAGCTGGAGGCATATACACTCAGCCGTCCTTAACAGAATTTAGAGGACCTACTCTCAAGTCTTATCAATGAATGTAATAGAAACGCAACTTCGAA
The DNA here is from genome assembly GCA_001412135.1 of Silene latifolia subsp. alba. NCBI lineage: Eukaryota > Viridiplantae > Streptophyta > Magnoliopsida > Caryophyllales > Caryophyllaceae > Silene > Silene latifolia. Next base: position 12,430 of record LHUT01005134.1, on the reverse strand, counting down.
AACTTTTTCAGGACATCTCCAGCTCATATTCCTCTTTAACAAATTTTAAAAGCAAAGGATGTCCAGGTGACGACGTCCTATGGCATGCAATAATAACGATAGTAAAAGCATGTAAGATTTCCCCAAACCTAATTATGAAAGTAACTTGGTGCCATGGTGGTAGAAAAAAATGATGCAGAACGGAACTTGAAAGAAAGAACTGATACAGTATGGTGCTTACATCGGTTGATGGAAGTTGGAGCCAAACAAGAAAAGCAAATTTCAGGTGGTAGTAGAAGGGAAACCTGTTTAAACCAGACAAACACTTCAGCTCTAACAAAGGATAACATATAAACAACAGCGTTTGCGCAAAAGCAGATATGGAGTATGATATAAATATCGTGTATAGTAATCAGTTAAAACATAGACGTAACTCAATGTTCTCTTTCTGTTAACGTAATCACTTTATAGGTCTTAGAAGAATCATTGATGACATTGATATCACAAAACCTAATCCCAAGAAGGTGAGAGCAAAGTTACGATTCAGGTGTCAGCAATCTCACAGAACACTAAGTAAGATCCCACCGTCTATAGAAAATGCCAACTCCATTTCATTAAAGCCTCATTTTCCTTTTCTAGATAGGAGGTTTTGAATAATTAGTATTATTGACTTAAATGGACGGAGTATTAGAACAATTGCAAGGTCTATCAATCACATAATCTGACACAGCAAATGATATCCAATGCTCTCTCAAAGTGATCAAATGCATTAAAAGAGTAATAACAGAAAAAGCATCCACCCCAACCTAAAAAATGATGACTTCTTAAGAAACCACATACTATAAATACCTTTACATAATAGAATGTGCTAAATAAGATCAAAGATAGATGTATGAAAAGCTAGACAAAACAATGCACCATGCTACATGAAAAACTATCTATACGAATGAAAAACAAGTCAAACATAAGAGCAGTACCAGTAGATGAGCTTGTCAGTTACAATTTCAGCGAGCGTAAATGAACCAAATGCTGCAGATGGATGTCTCAGTAAGGGAATTGATATAAGTATATAACTATATAAATGATGCATTAAAATAAACAAAATAAAGAAAAAGTCACACAAACAAAAATTATGTAATAAAGAAAACATAAGGATTTCTAGTCGTACTCAAGCCTGTGAAAGATACTAATACTCTCATTCCATCTAATCATCAGTAATCAGAATCAGAAAGGTTATGGTAAAATAAATACAATGCATTTAAATAGCCAGAACCAAAAGAACAGTTCTATAGTAAGTCGTAACCATGGTTTTAAATTGCGGTATTGGTCGTGATCGCGGTGACGGTAACGGTGTTGCGGAATCGCTCTTGGCTCGGCGGGCGCGCTCCTAGTCACGGTGATATTTTTTGTACAAGCTTTTGTAGATATTTGATCATCTATTGGCTATTTCATATAAATTTAAGATTAATTCTATCTAAAATAATCAAATTTTAAGAGCTTTTCATTACAAAATTTACTTTTAACTCGTTTGTCTCAGGTTCATCGCGGGCTGTATCAGGCTGATTTGGCCAATACATATCATAAATCGGTCGTCTCAGCCAATATTTTCCTATTTTTAATTTACCCGATACATCTCGGATATCTCGTATCGGCAGCCTCCGATACCGATACATCTTGGGCAATATGATACAGCATGATTTCACGTTTTCAGGATTTATTTTGTGCCATGGTATCACTACATACAGCAGGGATTTTAACTCGTAACACTAATATACAACAGCATCAACGAACAATGACATGGTTAAAAGGTCCATCTAACAGACATTTACAGAATTTATTTTGTGCCATGATATCACTACATACAGCAGGGATGGAAAGTTGGAAACATAAGAACAAAGTCAACATTATCCAGACACCTTCCACCAAGGGTGATAACACATATGTGGGTAACTCAGAGATCAAATATAAGAAGCATGAACGAAAAACTACCAACCTGCCCAGTAAACAAGACACCTTTGCTGCTCATCAGGGTCCTTCCTCTCAATAGCTTTAAATGTAGAATACACAGGCAGAACAACCCCCACTGAACAACTGGCAAAAAAATAGACGATTGATCAGATATGCACAGGATCATCAGCTTACAACAAAATAATAAAACAATGTACAGGACAACCAATATAACCAGAGAACTTAAAGGTTCGGATTTTATCTCTCACTTTGGTTTGATCAAAGCCTTATGGAAAAAAGGAGTCTTTCAGTCAAGGTAAGTATTATCAATGTTGAAAATACTACTACAAACATACCATGCTGTTCGGACAACAATGTTTGAGCCAGGTGGTGAAAGAAGCAATCGCAATCCAACCTGCATCAGCAGTTCCTCATGAAAAAACATACATAACAAATGATTTTAATGGAGTTTTTTTTTTCCAGTAGACACTGTCACAAACCACCCTCAGGAGTCGAGACATGAACTATATATGCTTATATAGAGAAAGTAAACCATCAACTGAAGTGATTGTTCGTCCACTACTCCTTGCCATTTTATGAAAGATAACCATCCCTAACCTAACCTACCCTAAACCTTCATCTTAAAACCTAAACCCAGTAACGCAAACACACGAATCAGACATATACGAAAGATTGCCAGAAGTGCAAAACACTACATTACAATCAGCAAAAGAAATCAAGCAAGCAGTACACTAGGTTAATACATTCAGTTTTTGAGATAATGTTTATTGTCGTTATATCAGTAGACTAATGCTTGAGTACACTTAAAAACGCTTATAATGTTGTACCTCTATTAGCTGATACTAATACATCTTAGCGTGTCGTCGATAATTAAAATGTTCGGTCATCGTTGGACACAAAAACACATTCTACCAACTATTTGGTTGGGAGGTTTGGAATGG
>LHUT01005133.1:0-13163 GCA_001412135.1 Silene latifolia subsp. alba | reverse complement strand
TTTTTTTTTTTTGAAGGGAAAGCCCAAAGGCATTACTCAATTAATAAACGATCAAAGATTACAGCAGCATTCGCCGTAGGGGGTAAGACATCCTCCCAAACGACCCTACCAGGATTACGTGGAATAAAATGAGCTAACTCATGAGCTACGCAGTTGTTAATACGACCTACATGTAACCAAATAACTGAAATAAAATTACTACTAAAAGCAAGAATGTCATCAATTAACAAATGGAACATGCTCCTTCCGTCCTTGCGATGTTTGAGAGCTTCAATGACGAGCAAGCAATCGCTTTCGACCTCCACCTTTCGAATACCTCTGCGCGCCGCTTCTTCCAGTCCATCCATTATAGCCATCGCCTCCGCAAAATGGGCCTCCCATGCCGTTGTTCTTCTCACAGCCAAACCCCATAGCACTTCTCCACTTCCTCCTCGACACACCACACCCGTTCCAACCCCTTCCCCTTCCTTCACTCCGGCATCAACATTTATTTTCACAAACCCCTCCCCAGCAGGCCGCCACCCTTCGTTGTGCTCTTCCCCTTCGACCCCTGTTTGTCTCCACTGCCCAGCTCCCCGTTCCCTGTTCGAACTCGCCATCTCCCCCACTCCCTCGTGTAGAACATCCCTGGCACGCACCACGATTCCCTCCGGTTCCACCAATATGTTATCAAAAACCACCTTATTTCTATGCTCCCAGACGGCCCAACACCCCACCATAAACTTAGCCCGTTCCCCCTCACACATCTCCTGCCAACATCCCTCCACCCATGACCTTATATCATGGTCTCGTCTCTCCGTCACCCACTCCAAGTTCAAACCGTCCCAGACCCATTGCGCGACCCTGCACTCTCGGAACAAATGAATACTTGACTCAAAATTAAAATTACAAAAAGGACAAAGAGAGTACTCACCTCCAATTCGGGCCGCGATGTTCGCCCTTGTGGCCAGAGCTTCACTACACAGTTGCCAGAAGAAAAGCTTCACGCGAGGCCATACCGCAACATGCCAAAGACGATTCCACAGCCAACGTTCCGCAACCCCATCAGATCCTCCCGCCACATCCCCAATCTCCCCAGCTAGCATCTTATATGCACTTCTAACAGAATACAACCCGTCTCGTTCACCTCCCCAGTACCATACATCATTCGGTTTATGCGGGCTAATTCGAATACTCATCACTCTCTCTCGCTCAAACGGTAGAAAGAATTGATCCAATTTACTCGCATCCCAGTCCACCCCATTGGCATCAAATAACTCCGCAACACGAAGTTCCTCATGTCCCTGCAGGCGCGGTGACAAAACCCTTCCAGTATGCGTACCTGGTAACCATGCATGGTGCCATACCTTGGTACTTTCCCCATCCCCTATCCGCCGCCTCAAACCCCTCTCCATGACCTCTCTAGCTTCAAAAATACTCCGCCACGTATAGCTCGGGTTGTGCCCCAAATCAGCAGACATAAATTCCCCATCTGGGAAGTATTTAGCCTTCATAAGTCGAGCCCATAGCGATGTAGAGTTCGTCACCAGACGCCAAGCTTGTTTAGCCAGTAACGCAAGATTAAAGAGTCGGAAATCCCGAAATCCCATCCCTCCAACTCCCTTCGGCCTTGTTAATTTTCGCCAGGCTACCCAATGAATTCCCCGCTTTTCCTCGTCATGCCCCCACCAGAATTTTGACACCAAAGAGCGCAACTCATTACAAAAGTGTACGGGAATTTTAAACACACTCATCACATAGGTAGGGAGTGAATTGGCAACAGCCTTTATGAGAACCTCCTTACCAGCCCTAGACAAAATTTTCCCGCGCCATCCTTGAAGTCTTTTGCAAAGTTTGTCCCTAATAATGTCAGTTATAACCTTTTTAGACCGTCCAATTACCGTGGGAAGACCCAAATATCGAGCATGTTCCTCCACTTCCGCCACCCCCAATCTCGCGGCTATACTACTCCGTTGTACCCTAGAAACCCCTTTGCTGAAGGAGACGGTGGTTTTATCAAGGCTCACAAGTTGACCCGAGGCCTCCTCATACCTTCTCAAAATTTGATTAATAACATCCGCCTCCTCCAGAGTAGCACGAGCAAAGAAGATACTATCATCTGCGAACAGAAGGTGAGAAATTGACGGGGCCGTGGAAGCTATACGAATTCCGTGTAGAGCATCAGCTTCCACTGCTCGTCTGAGCATGTTTGACAAGGCTTCCGCACAAAGCAAGAACAAATACGGAGATAAGGGGTCTCCCTGGCGTAGACCTCGGCTCGGTCTAAAGTCCTCAGTTGGGCATCCATTAATTAAAACCGAGAAAGTTACACTCGACACACACTCCATCACCCTCGAAGTCCAAGCCGTATCAAAACCCATCGTCACAAGAACCCGTCTGAGAAAGCTCCATTCAACTCTGTCATACGCTTTTGCCATATCCAATTTAATCGCCATCTGACCCGTCGCTTGTCTATTATTTTTCATGAAATGAAACATTTCGAAAGCAATCAAGATATTGTCTGAAATTAACCGCCCTGGGGTAAAGGCACTCTGATTCTCCGAAATAATATCACCCAGAAAAATTTTTAGACGATTTGCTAGCACCTTCGATACCAGCTTATAGGCCACATTACATAAGCTAATTGGCCTAAAATCACGCATTTTGTCCGGAGCTTTCTTCTTTGGGATTAAGACAATATTAGTCTTATTAAGACGATTCGGGGACTCCTCACCACGCAAGATAGAGAGAACTGTACTAACCACATTCGGACCAATTGTGTGCCAGTATGTTTGATAGAAGAGGCCGTTCATGCCATCAGGGCCAGGAGCTTTTAGAGGATGCATTTGGTTGAGAGCATCCACCACTTCTACTTCAGTATAATTGGCCTGCAAGAAAGCATTCATCTGTGTCGAAACACGTCCTTCCATCCCCGCGAGAACCTCGTCGAAATTCGATGGGTTATCAGATCGGAACAGTTCTTTGAAATAATTGACGGCCACCGACGAGATCTCTTCCTGACCACACCGTTCCCTGCCTTCCTCATCCACTAGTCTCCCAATAAAATTCTTCCTCCTTCTTTCCCCTGCCCTCGAGTGAAAAAACTTGGTATTTCGATCACCATCACGCAACCATAAAGCTCTCGATCTTTGGCGCCAATATTGTTCCTCTTGTTTGTATAGATTAGCAATCTCCGCGATCAACTTCTTGCGTTTTTTGACGGCCTCCTCGGTCCTGTCCCCTTCATTCAACCTAGCCAGGTTCCTTCTTTTCGTCTCAAGAGCTCGGTTAATTTGCCCAATGCTTATCTTTTTCCATTTCTGGAGTTCCTTCGCACACGACCTCAAAGTATCAGCCAAGTCCCCGTTCCCCATTTCCACACCCCGCGCCACAGCATCTTCACACCCTTCCTCCCCCACCCAAATTTGCTCAAAGCGGAAGCGACTCCTAGTAGAGCCCCCAATTTCGCGCCTATCAAAAACTAACCGGAGTGGAGCATGATCAGACCACTCTCTATCAAGGTTAAACAACCTCGCGTAAGGGAACAAATCGAGCCAGGACTCGGTACATAGAGCTCGATCTAACCTGCATTGTCTATTAGCCTCGCCTGCCTGACCATTGTCAAAAGTGAAAGTATACCCCTCCCAGGCAACATCTTTTAGCCCGCACTCATCCACCGCTGCTTGGAAATTATTCATTTGCCACTGGGCACGACTTCCACCCTTCATCTCTGTTGAAAAAAGAATTTCATTAAAGTCCCCTATGCAAATCCATGGGAGTTCCGATTGACCATGAAGAAGTCGAAGAAGTTCCCATGAAAGATGACGGTCCGAGACAGCTGGCCACCCATAGAAACCGGTAACACGCCACTCCTTCCCCCCTTCCTTTATATGAAAATCCATATGGTGATTCGAAGCCGACACAAAATTACAGTCCAACTCCTTTTTCCACATGAAAGCGAGACCCCCCGATCTCCCCGCACTATCCACCTCTATGCCATAGTATCCATCCAACCTCTCCCTAACCCTCCTCATTTCACGACCACAAAGTTTCGTCTCGCTAAGAAAAATCATGGCCGGGGCTTCCCTACGAACCAGCGTGCGTAGGGCATTCACCGTGTCGGGGTTGCCCAAGCCCCGACAGTTGAGACTTAAGAGATTCATTGGGCCTGGCGGGGTTGAGCACTCTCAACCACCGCCTCAGGTACTAAGACGCCCCCGTCTGCAATTTTAATTCTCTTTTCAGTCACCGTGCAAACCTCCACCTCTCTGCTGCGCTTGCCACCGCTCACTTGGTCTAGATCTTGCACACTAATCCCCCTGCCTGCCCGAGCAAACTTCTTCCACTCCCTCTTTTTTCCTCCCATCGATCCCCTATTCTGCCCATCAACATCCCCAGAAGTACGCCCCTCATCCTGCCCCTGTTCAATACTCCCCAAAATCTCCCCCCCATCACACACCATGGTATAGCCGTCCTCCTCACAGTGAGCAGAAAACTCCCCCAACCCCTCAGAATCTTCCCCCATATTGTTAATAACCGCTACAGCACCCTCTCTGTCCCCACTGTCTCCCTGTTCCCGGGACCTTTCCCCTACATCAGGTTGCTTCATCTTCTTTGAATTCTTTGTTTTCAAGTCCAAAGCAATAGCTTGTAATCTCTCAATCATTAGAGAAATATCATTTGCAGCCTCCTTTTCCTTTTCAGCATCAAAAGTAGAGTTCAAATCCCTGCGTGCTTTCCCCGCGGGTTCCTTCGAAGTCTTGACGACTTTCCAAGGAGATGCCCTTAACCATTCGCCAAACGGGAGCTCATCTTCATCATACGGACCATGCTCACAATCTTTTTCTCCATGTCCCATTACACCGCACCCATAGCAAAAGATAGGTAAACGCTCATACTTAACATCAAAGTGAACCACCCGACCCTCCTTCATTTTGATAGGTACCGTTGCTTTTAATGGTTTTTGCACATCATGGATAATGCGAATTCGAACTGCTCGATCAAGGTCACAGTTTGGTCCGGCATCTGCCTCTAAAAACGTCCCTAAACTTGCCCCCAGGCGACTGATATTAGCTTGGCTAGTTCTTCCCGAGATAGGAAGATCATAAACTCTCGACCAGATAGGAAAATGATAGAGAGGAACATCAGAAATCTTGCCTGATCGATTTGGTTCGTTAAAACACCAAACAAATTTCTCGAAATGCCACGGTTGACCTTCCAAAACCCTCGCTTTATCACGCTCTCCTTCAAATCGAAAGACAAAAGTCTTTTCCTTAGCATCAATCACATTGCCTGTAATTGCTTTAGCGGGGTTCCATAATCGTATCATTGTATCGATCGCTGCTTTGACATTTATCGGCCTGGATGCCCAGAGTTTTCCAATCAAAAGACACTTTCCTTTCGTTTCTTCAATCACCTCTTCCCAAACGAAAGCTGTTGACTCATCTCCTTCATCATTCCTCAACACCCCCTTTCCCTTGCGGTATGGTTCTCGCGTGTCGCCCATCAACTGTACCTGCATAGAAAAAACAAAGCCACAAAAACAGACAGAAACAACGCCCAAACTCACGATCGAAATCGTGAGAGGAGCCTCGAACCGGAGGAGAAACCCTAAGAAGAATTAGACAGAAACCCTAGGAACCCTAGACTTTCTCACTTTATCATATTTTATTTAACCTATTTGGCTGACTCCTCATCTTTTTTTTATCAATTTAATAGGCCTTTATGTTTTAACTTTTAATCAATCCGGCCATTTGGCCGATTTTTGCCAGCTATCTTTTCAAATATTGGCACTATTAGGCAAAAGAATGTTTTGACAAAATTTAAACTCAAATCATTCCTCCCACCTACGTCGACTTCACCAGTTGGGCTAGTTGTCATATCACAAATTCTCGTTTGTGATGGCGATATACGTCACAAACTTGTGACGGATACCGTTTCCTCTCACAGATGACCCATAGAAAGATGAGTGGGGAATCACATGGGGGTGTTCCACCTTATCTCCTTTCCCTTATTGTGAGAGGTCACAAGCTTGTGACGGAATTAGCCCGTCACAAGCAAGACTAGCCACAGTCATATATCTAGAACACAAATAAGTGCAAAAGAATCAACAAAAATTGAATGAACTATATCTCTCCAAATATATTCAATTGCTACTGGCATACAATGTACAACTAGAATAACAAAACCAAATAAGAAGGAAAAAAAACACCTTCAAACTACGGAGAATTTAGAAAGAAAAAGAAACGAAAAAAAGAAAAAAGCAGAACAATTGTCGATAAATCTGAACGACAAGATTATGCCCATTATGCCTACAAAGTATAGTAGCAGTACATTACATTGTTGTTGGCTGAGGGCTTAAACTGGAGAAATGTGAGAGATATACTATACATGTTCTTGAGCCTACATCAACCCATCTTCAAAAATTAAATGGGCTTAAAAATATTATGTTACAATCCATAGTTATGTAAATTCCATGTCCTGCCATAATTTCCCTACCTTATATACCTACATATTCAGAAGCGGAAAAAAAAACAAAAAACAAGACGAGAGAAAAGAAAAGAAATAAGATTTTGCCAAAATAAGGTGAAATTTTTACCCTTCATGTTTTGGTTTTGAACTTTCTATTAGCTTTCAAATCGACCACGACCACCGTAATGTTATCTTTGCTACCCTTTTGGAGAGCAAGCTTAGAGAGGTAATCGGCGGCTGCTTGGGCTGCTAAATCTACGCCTTTGCCTCTGTCTAAAATCGCGTTACTACCGTTCTTTTTATGCCATAAAAGAATTCTCCTTCGTGCCGCCTCACAGGCTTCTTCATTTGTCATGACGTCCCATAACCCGTCACTTGCTAGAATTAGGCAATCATCTTCTTTTGTCCTCTGAACAATCATCACCTCCGGGTCCGGTATGATCCATGGCTTCAGATACCGGTCACCTGAGAACAGAAGTATAGAAGCATGAATATAAATAAATATATTACATGCAACTCTTACTAATTGTATGTATCACCCATTTATGTATGCAAGACAGTCTTATCGGAGTCTCTGTGGTGAAGTATGTAATTCAGAAGCAAGCATATCGGTTGGGCTGATTTCTACTGAAGTGGCCGTACCACAGGGTCAACAAATATATGCTACGATGAGCTTTACCAACTAGGACAACTCAACAAATGACGATGAACAATGTCAACTACTGCATCCTAGATTCCTAGGCCATTTAACTATGTAAGTACACCAATTCTACATGTAGCCAAACAGTCATTTTGGCCTGGCTACTGTCCAGTAATTGATTCAGGCCAAAGTCAGACTGATGTGTCCAGTTAAGCCCTGGTTGTTCCATTAACACCTGAATAACGCAACCATCCTAGGCGATGGCGGCAAAATAACTACTTCATGGCAGTCTTGTAGCACTCTCTTACACTCTAAAAAGCAATGTCTCCAAGCTTCTGCCTTCCCTTTACTCACCAGTCACCCTCAGACAAATATCAAGTGAAACCAGATGGTATAAGAAAAAGAAAAAGAAAAAAATCCTCGTTTTCTTTTTCTATTACTCTACTCACCACACATAAATGAAATAACTCATGTTACTTTTCGTCTTCATTTTTAGGAAATGAAAATGTCGACATTATAGAATAGGACTATCCTATCTCATCCTTTCGGATGAGTAAGGAAAGCAAAATTAAGTGGCTATCAACTCGTCTTGAAAGGGGGTATGAATGTCCCAAATCAGCCTTTTAGTCCAACTACTTTAGGCCTTGTGAAAGCAATGAAAAAATTGCACCTCTTGAAAAGAATAATAGTCTACTCTGATCTAAACAAGAACGACAGAAATTTTCCACTCTCCAAAATTCAAACTCCACAGATAGATTTAATGACACGCAAATTATCTCCTCCAATGGAGCATTCATCTTCTATAACTCTTACTCAGCATACAAATCTCCTCAATGAACAATTAAAGATCATTCACCTAATGTACACAACTTCAACAGGTCTTCATATATTCACTCAGATTATCTGTGCTCATATCCCTATGCCATCCACTAATATCATATTTACATGAGCACACACGAGGATATGCAAAACAGGGGCGGACGCAGGATTTTGTCATAAGGGGGCACGATTTTTTTTAAAATAAATCGTCTTTTATTTTATAAGACACTTTATGCATATTAGATTTTTTTATACAAAGTAATTACAACAACATCAGCAACAACAACATCAGAGCTTTAATCCCAAAATGATTTGGGGTAAATGATCTAAATGTTAATTACACATCAAATTTTATTTTTTTTACGGAACGTATTTATAAAACTAAAGAACATCTCCTCTTAGATATAATACATTTTCATTCTTTTTTAAACAATGAACACTAGTGGCTCAATGGGGGAAATGTTAACCACATAAAAGGTAGGTCCATGGTTCAATTCTCATCAGAAGCAAATTTTTTACAAAGCAGACTAAGGCCCAAAAAATTACACAGCAAAAAAAGCCTTTGGTAGGATTCGAACCCAGGGTTTCAGAGTCAATAATAAGGCTCCTACCAACTCTGCTACCGCATCACATATGCACAAATCCTACACTTAATCATACATACTCAAAATCGCTCGCAGTGCCCTTATATCGGTCGTAATAACTGGCACCTGATGAAAATGCAGTCGTGGTAATTGGTAACCTGGTAACCTTCAAGTGTGTATAACTCGGCCATGGTGTCGTGCCACATCCTAAAATTGATACTTTCCAACAAACTAAGGTCTAAATCAATCATTCAACAAAATCCTAACTAGTACGAATAGCCATGGCTTGCCGTTAGTCACAGAAACTGTGTAACCCAAACTAATATGCCCCGATAAAGCCGCTCAAATCATGTAATTGTCACAAAATCATCTTGTTGATTACATATTGCTCCTCCATAGCGTGGCTTGCTACACTTTCTTCTAGAAAATTATTCCACCTTAATATCTTAAGTTAGACTTTATTCCTAAATAGTTTCCCGAGGTTTGGCAAATTTCACTTGATGCTCAGGGATTTGAAAAACTACTCACTTTCCTGACCTAAGTTTTGAGTAACTTTATCATTTTGGCGTTTTAAAGTTACGACTTGCTCAAAACTCATCTAAATAAATGAAAGTTTTGAGCTCAATAAAGTGCACAAAGCAACAATAAATCAAATTAAAAAGTGAGTTTCACACAAGTTCACCCAAACTACTTTTTTACTCAAACATTTGTGATTTGAATGAAATTTTAGTTATATTAAATTTGTCGAGGCATCAAAGTGAAATTTGTCAAAAATAGGGGCGCCAAAATGAAGTTCATCAAACCTTGGGCCAACAAATTGGAATTAATTTTGACCTCGAGGCAACAAGTGGAATTAACTGATACCTCGGAGTACCAAGGTGGAAGTTTTCCTTTCCTTCAATTTACAGTAAGACACAAATCGACTACAGTTACAATGCGATAAGCAACACAAAATGTTAGGTGAGGCCCTTACAGAAAATACTCCTGTAAAACCCAGCTACTTGTAATCCCAAGATCAATTAGGATATCTAATACTTCCAGTCTACTACTGACCGGAGGTCAATTGCAATGGTGCATCATGATTCGTGTATAATCTTTGAGATGTAAGCAATCACATATCCAAAAATTTTGAAATTTGCCTTTGTTGGTAAAACTAGTCTCAGGACAGGCATATGATAAAGCGGTCTTGTTCGTACTCAATCTTATCTACCAACAAGGTAAAGAACTCCAGGTTGCTACTACTAGCCTTAACCATTGAACAAAGAAGTATGCCAATCAGAAATTATCAACAATGTTCCGGACAAAAAAAAAGGCAGGCTTAGGTATAAACTAACTTCCAGCTACTCATAAAAGTTCAGTGACTTCAGTCCTCGAAGAATATGACAATGATTATTGGGTTCTACGAGCACATATTTACTGCAACCTCACTTTAAATATATTGCACTCTTTAGCTCAATTGGGTAATGCAGTCTTATGCCAAGACTATGAAGTTATTGCGATAAAGGGTGAGTTTTTAAGATGTTTAACCTATCACCCTTTCTCTTTCAGAGGCCATGTCATCCAACAAATGCTCAAAATAAACACTTACCAATTGATCTTGACATTGCAAGAACACCAAAAACACGGTAGCCATTCCACTGGATAACTTTCCCATCTAAAGCTTCTATTCTATCCCATTCGTCTTTTCGATCAGGCTAGAGGAAACAAAAATAAATACAGAGTACTAGATTAGGCAAAGAATTTCAGTTTCAATGGAAAGCCATCACTAATGAAAGAAAAAGAAAACGACGTAGCAACTTGTCACCTACTTTATGATCTACAGACAGTGGCATGGGTGCTTTTCCACGACAAAGTACCGCCCTGGAATCACCACAATTACCAACAATAATATGGGTTTGACATACAATGGCAACAACAGCAGTTGTTCCAACAGTTTCAGGGGCAATAGGATCTGCACTAGTCTCGGACGCATTGCTGCTTTCTGCAGAATCCCCTTTCCCAACTCCCCCAACCTCTGAATCAACTTTTAAAAAGCAACAAGAAAATGCTCTTTCCCAAAGCTCTTGCATGTTTTCCTCGGTTTTTCGAGTCAGGAACGCTTCTCTCGCCACTTCAATTTCCTCTGCTAGAGCCAAATGCAAACGCTCTCGACAATAGTTGGCAACCTAATATCAAGTAGCAAAGTGAATAAGGTAGTTGTGCAAACACGCAATATTACCGCCTCACATATCAAACTCGGTATGGTACTAGCCATACATCTCGGTACACGTTAAGTGTGCCTTACATATAAGGGGTGGGATGTTGTTGCACAAAATTTTATTTTAAAAATGCTCATATACTTGCAAAAAGAGGGTGGCTCATGTGCATGAAACACACACTTTTACCTCATGCCTTGTAAAACTAAGGGATCAAATATTCACCTCAACTATAATCCTTAAATTGAGATTCTACGGTACCTATTAACAAAACAAGAACAAAAGAGAATGCGATAGGAGCAGCAAGTACCTGACAACCACCATGTCCATCATACACACCGTAGAAGTGAAGTGTCTGAGTTAAAGTATCAGTTGCTCCGTTCAATACATTTTCACCCATCAACATTCTAGCGGGAATTTTATGAAAATTTGGTACAGCAGCAACAGCATCCTCCATCTCAGGCCTCCTACCACAGATTGACGTAAAGCCCCAAAGGGACAGAGCATCCATGTAAAAAGGAGATTGAGTACTCATTGTTCGGGTTATTTTTTCATAATTTGCTCCTTCCTCAGCCTTCACTGCTGGATCACGAACTTCGTTACCCTCCTCCACGTCAAGATCCTCAGCCACTACCAACATATCTCCAATTGGATCCAATCCGGGGTTCAAGTCCAATTTGCCAGAATCAACCATGACTTCAAATTCCCCCACACTCTTTTCTAGATCCACAGAAGCAGGCGAATCAGGAACAGAACTAGCGTAGCCAGCTTGAATTTCCTCACTATTGGTGCTACTTATCATACCAGCCTTAGAAGGGGAGTTTAAAACGAAACCCTCTCCACTTTCCTTTCCGATGTCATTGCTAGAAGCACAGCAAGTACTGTTTTCGGTTAACCCTCTCAAGGAATCATTTTCTCCCTCATCCTCCTTTAGATGCAAGGACTCCTTAACAAATACCAGTTTCGCTAATGGACTTTCACAACATGAACCATCTTCTGTGTTCACTGAATAATCCTCAGTTTTCATGACGAATCACCTTGTAAACAATCTAAAACTAAAGTTCTAATTCTATCCCTGTAACTTGCTATAAACTATACTTATCTTCACCTTACGAACTAATAGAGTACTAATTATAAACGTGCCACAAATCATTTCTTGTGTTCTTTTTCCGATTAAAACCCTTTTCCTCTTATTGATCAATCAACTATCCAAACCCTCCAAAACTCAAGCATGCTCCACCTCATGCCCACAACGATCTCTCACTAACGCACAGAGGGACGACAACCCAAGGAAATCGATTCTCCGTGTCAAGGATTTCCTCAATTCGAAAAATAACCAACTATCAAATACCAATAACCACACCAATCAATCACCAAAACCCAAAATCCACTCAAAGTGAACTCAAGAATCGCCTATTCGACACCCAATTATCGGCCGCAATGTATAATTCCTCAGCAACTGATTTCTTGGTTCCAGAAACTATATAACATAAACCATAAAAAAAGAGCAAATTAACTAACAAAATCAATCAATGAAAACCTAAATCCAACTATATCAAAATGAGACTCCCATGTTTCTTAATCCTACTCAATTACCAACACATGAAAGCAACAAAGACAATCACTTGAATCTAAAAACCTGTGATCCAGAACAAATTCACAAGAACCCAGAAAGCTATAGAAACCTAACTCAATATATTTATTAATAAAAGTAACAATAAAGTAGAAAAAAGGTCATGAAAAAGCAAAATTAATGATGAAGACAAAAAGGGTATGCAAAAATCACAAGAATGTACACTCTACTAAATTAAAAAGGATAAAATCAAAAGATTGTTACCCAGATCTGAGGTTATCTACCAATCTTTCTAATAATTTCCAGAAAATGTTTATTTCTTGATCTTCTACTACTAATTGTTCTTGGGTAGTTTATATAAACCCCAAGATTAAAAATAGAGTACCCGCGGCAAGGGGATTCTATGTTGTTATCGACGGTGGACACCCCGTTTGCACCAAAAATAAAAAATAAAAATAGAGCAAAAGGGGGAGTTATATAGTGTAAAAATGTTAAAGAGTAAAATGAATAAAATCAGCTATAAAATCCAATCCAAAAAACAGATTGTAGTAATAAAGGCAAAAACCCAGGTAACTGATGGTGTTTGGACAGCAAGAGGAACATTTTATGTTGTTTTTAAAGCTAAAATGATGATTTGGGTGATTTTAATTTGTTGATTGATGTTCAAGTGTAAATTGTCATCTTTGTCCTTTGTCTCTCCATGATAGGGTTAAACATAAACCATATAAACCACTTTCAACTTTTTTGTTGGGTCCCTTTATTTTTCAACCAATCTATGTGTGCCATTGCGCCTCAATATTCATTTTGGTAGAGCAGTCCGTCTCACTATAGACGGACACTATCCGTTTATAGCTATAGACGGATAGTGTCCCTCTCACAAATTAAAGTGGGTAGTGCAAGTG
>LHUT01005132.1:0-12058 GCA_001412135.1 Silene latifolia subsp. alba | reverse complement strand
TCTTCAGCAAGACTAATTGAATTAACAGTGGAGTTAAAAATGTATTACCTACTACTTTATACAGTGCATTAGTTACTCCTACTTATACACATTAGATAACCTTCTAACCTTCCTGACATGTCATGAAAGAGAGAGAGATTGATATCAAATTAGGCAATCACAACAGCTGACAATATAGAAAGAGAATTCTTGTGTTCATTAAGAGGGTTTGTTGGACTAGATTTGGTTTTTAAATGTCTTTGGTTACATATTTTGTAGTACTAAAAAAGTAAAAAGTGATGACTATCCACAAAACAAGATTTGGTACCACTTTGAAAATAAAGTAAATTCTAGACATCAATTACGTCCCATATGATCTTAAATGGCCTCTTTTTATATTTTTTTTTCTACATTTACTTAATCTAGGTTCGATTATAAACAAGAGAGGTATATAGTATAGCAGTCCGCCTTACTTGTGACGGTCTGTAGTCTTTTGAATAGAAATAGAGAACAAGGAAGAGTTTTGTGAAAGGTTTGTTGTGTCATTTTATTCATTGTATAAACATTTCAATATATACACAAGGTAGGAGCCTATACAAATCCTACAAATTAGGAATTAACCTAACTAAATCCTTCAAATAAGGAAATTACAATGTGTACACAATAAAGAATACTAACAAATATTGCATAATATCCGGTTAATTACGATATTATGCTAACACCCTCCCTCAAGTTGGAGCATGGGGGTTAGCAATGCCCAACTTGCCCAACAGACGGTGAAATTGTGAGCGCCCAAGCGCCTTCGTAAGTATATCGGCAAGCTGAGTGGAAGTAGTAACATAAGATGGCGTAATAGTGCCTCGGACTATCTGATCACGGACAAAATGACAGTCTATTTCAATATGCTTTGTACGTTCATGGAAGACGGGATTATTTGAAATATGAATAGCGGCTTTGTTGTCACAATGAAGCGTGACAGCTGCCGAATGCTCAAAACCCAAACTTCGAAGCAAGCCTTTCATCCAAAGAATTTCACACGTAGCGGAAGCCATGGCACGGTATTCAGATTCAGCAAAAGAACGGGACACAGTGGCTTGTTTCTTAGTCTTCCAAGAAATTGGAGAACCGCCAAGAAAGACAAAATATGAGGATAAGGAGCGACGAGTGATAGGACAACTATCATAATCAACATCACAATAAGCCTAGAGTATGACAGACGTGTCAGCGCGCAATAAAATACCTTGTCCCGGATTTCCTTTGAGATAACGAACAACTCGTACAACCGTATCCCAATGTGCTTGGGATGGGGCTTGCATAAATTGTGAAAGAATATGAACCGAATACGTAATCTCAGGACGAGTGAGGGTGAGATAAATCAATTTACCTACCAAACGACGGTACTTAGTGGGCTCGGAAAAGAGAGGCTTCACATTGACAGCAAGCTCATGTTTCTCCTCCATCGAAACAGGAGCCGGCTTTGAACCAAGGAGCCCTGCTTCCGTAAATAAATCTAGAGTATACTTGCGTTGACAAAGAAAAATACCACTGGAATTTCGTGCCACCTCAAGTCCTAAAAAATACTTCAATTTACCCAAGTCCTTCATACAGGAACATTGATTCAAATAATTTTTAAAATCTTGAATAGCGACACTATTATTACCAGCGATCACCAAGTCGTCAACATAAACAAGTATATTGATAACAATATCATCCTTACGATAAACGAATAAAGAATGATCACAAGGACTATAAGAAAAACCATACTCGCATAAGGCAGTTGCAAGTTTAGCATTCCAGCAACGCGGAGACTGACGAAGGCCATACAAAGATTTATGGAGACGGCAGACTTTCCCTTGCAAACCACGACTGAACCCGAGAGGTAATCTCATGTATACCTCCTTCATCAAATCTCCATGAAGAAAGGAGTTTTGCACATCCATTTAGTGCAATTCCCAATTATGGATGGCAGCAACAGTAAGAAATGTACGAACCGTCACCATTTTTACCGTAGGCGTAAATGTTTCAGCAAAGTCAATTCCTTCCTTTTGATGGTTGCCAAATACGACAAGTCTTGCTTTGTATCTCTCGACTGCTCCATCCGATCTTCGCTTAATTTTATAGACCCACATACATCCAATAGCGGGTTTATCCGATGGTAAATCCACTACGGACCAAGTATTATTAGCCTCTAAAGCATCAATTTCTTCTTCCATAGCTTTCTTCCATTTTAGATCACGGATAGCCTCTCTAAATGAAGTGGGTTCTGTATCATTGGTAATAGCTGCAAGAAAAGCAGTCGAAATTTTTTTACAATGAATATAATTTGCAATAGGATAAGGAGTACCTTTGACGGACATTGTTGTGGGTGATGGACAGGAAGGAACCAAAGTCGTGTTAATATGTTCATCCACCTTATCCCAACGCACAAAATCCTTATGTCGGGAATTATCGAATTTATCCGTTTACCACGACCCCTCTCTGCATCTCCCACGGTACTATTATTAGTATCAGAATTTTCCATCCCGTCAACTGTTGCATCAAGAGTTTCATTAGAAGCATTCCCATCTCCATTACCCCTGGCTACATTCTCAGATGGACTGCTCGCGGTCTCGGAAACACTTGTGGGACCAATATCACACGAGCTATGCTCTGTTTCAGAACCAATGACCTGCTGTTGCTGAGTGGGTTCTGTCTCAGGCTGCGTTTGTAACTCCCCCTCGCCACTGGCAGAAGAATTAAATGGCAGAACAGGTTCTGAACACTGAAAATCCACGTGATCATTCGCTACATCATAAGTTTCAGACTCTGTTTCATTTAGTGCAAAAGGGAATTGGTCCTCAAGAAAATGTACATCCCGTGACTGAAAATAATCTCCCATCTCAAGATCATATAAGTGCCAACCTTTCTTACCAAATGGGTAGCCAAGAAAAACACAACGACGGCTCCTTGAATCAAATTTATCGCGAGAATAAATATTTTTAGCATAACAGAGACACCCAAAAACGCGGATTAAACTCATATCAGGTACCCGTCCAAACAACAATTCAAACGGTGTTTTATTTTGTAAAATTCGAGTGGGAGTTCGATTAATTAAATGTGCCGCTGTCAAAACACACTCCCCCCAAAACTCAATAGGTAACGAACCTTGAAAACGTAAGGCACGCGCGACATTTAAAATATGCCGATGTTTTCTTTCAACGCGGGCATTTTGTTGAGAGGTTTTGACCATGGAGGTCTGATAAATAATGCCATGGGTTCGAAAATAAGGTATAAGTCCCTGAAACTCCGTCCCATTATCACTCCGTACAATCTTGACATGTTTCATCAAATAAACCCATACGCACCTTGAATAATCATCAAAAATAGATAAAAAAAATATTTAGAATCACAAGCACGGTTGGGATGATATGGCCCCCAAACGTCGCAATGAATTAAATCAAACAAACTTTCGGCCTTATTATCACTCAACGGAAAAGGAGTACGTGTCTGTTTAGCTCGAAAACAAATATCACAATGCGGAAAATCAGAAATATTATTAAAACTAGTAATAGAGGGGATGTGCTTCAGAACCCGAGGGGAAGGATGTCCTATTCGTTGATGCCACAACTCAGCACTCTCTTGTCCGGTCACCATATTAACACGAATTGGTTCCTCCATTATCAGGTAGAAAAGCCTATCCGAGAGATCACCCACTCCAATCATCGTCAAGGCAAGGTCCTGTATTACACATTTAGAATTAGTAAACTGCACACATAATTTTTTTGTGGATAAAAGTTGTGAGACCGAAATAAGATTGCACTTGAATGACGGAACTAATAAAACATTATAAAGAAACAATTTGTCATTAATCTTGATGGTGCCTACCTTGTTAGCTATCACATTCGCACCATTTGGCAACTCAATATTGATAGGAGTAATACTAACACACGTCTGAAATAAATCCTCATTGTAGCAAACGTGTGTGGAAGCACCCGTATCAATAATCAACGTGAAAAGAGGCTTACCATTTAAGCGAACCATATTAGTAACAGGTGGTGTCTCACCAAAAATAGCATTAACTTTGGCAGTAGAAGTCGAAGATGAAGGGTCCCCTATTTTCGGCACATGGCGAGGATGACCAACAGGAAATCCAATCTTTTCCCAACAACGACTAACAGTATGTCCGTCTTTATTGCAATGGGTGCACTTAAACCGAGGACGAGTACTACCCTAGGGTTTAGCCTGCTGTTGTTTCCCAATCAGTGCACAAGCCATGGGATTAACAGCTTCCACACGAGCCTGCGCGACGGATCGAACTTCCTCCTCTTGTGCCACACGAGAATAGACGATGTGGATATCAGGTAATGGGGAAGTAGCAAGGATACTCGACCGGACATTAGCGTACACCGGGTCAAGACCCATAATAAAGTTGCGCACCTGTTTAGCCTCTCTGCACTTGCGGATGACTCCTTGCAAGTCACAACTCGAACAGCAGTCACAAGTGGGTAGAGTATCATAGTCATTGATATCATCCCATAACATTTTAATTCTACCAAAATAATCCATTAGTGACTCACCGGAATTTTGCTTACAATCGCCAAGATCACATTGAAGTTGGTAGATTTTGATGTCGTTGGCAACGGAAAAACGATTACGGATATCCTCCCATAGATCGAATGCAGTTTCACGATACGAAATCGACGAACGTAAACGTGGTTCTATTTTATTGAAAATCCATCTATGACGGAGTAATTAACAGCAGACCAATCGTCCCATTCCTTTGGATTAGAAGGTCGTTGTTTGAGAGTTCCAGCAATGAACCCGAGCTTTCGCTTAGCCCCCAACGCAACCCGAAAACCTTTTGCCCACTCGGCATAGGTCTTTGGTCCCGTGAGAACAACGTGAGTAATCCGTGCTCCCGTATCATCCTGGTTCGAAAGAGCATAAACCGGATTAATAGCAATACCACTCCCTTTACTGCCGATTGATTTATCATCAACCATTGTAAAGGATCAACAAATTAAAAGAGAGAAGAAAAAAAATATCGCAAGATCAACCTTGCTCACGATACCATGTAGTCTTTTGAATAGAAATAGAGAACAAGGAAGAGTTTTGTGAAAGGTTTGTTGTGTCCTTTTATTCATCGTATAAACATCTCAATATATACACAAAGTAGGAGCCTCTACAAATCCTACAAATTAGGAATTAACCTAACTAAATCCTTCAAATAAGGAAATTACAATGTGTACACAATAAAGAATATTAACAAATATTGCATAATACCCGGTTAATTACGATATTATGCTAACACGGTCACCGTGAAATCTTCGAAACAAATATTTATAGGTATGCCAAATATACATTAAGTTATAGTAGATCAGTTGGTGGAGGTTGTGTACGCATGTTTGTTAGGTCCGGAGTTCGACTCCTCATGCTGTCGAAGTTTAATTGATTTTTTTTGTTTGAGCTTATCTTTCATTGCTATTATTACTCTAGCCAAAAATTGTTTTTTTTTACGAGAAAAAGGAGGCCGAAGCCGATTATATAGCTATGGATCGAGTAACACTCATTCCTTGAACANNCCATCTTCGATAGTTTGTCCGCGCTGAAATTAACTTCGTGATAGACGTGTCGAATCAAATACTGCCCACCTTGCAACAGTCACTTACAATCCTTGATAAGAGGCCCGTAAAATAGATTATCAATCATCCCCCCCTTTATTGATGAGATTTACTACCACTTGTGAATCGGACTCAAAGATAAGTTGTTCCAAGCCCATTCTGCGTGCCAAATTCAGACCAAACCACACCCCACGTAGCTCGGCTAACATCACTGTAGAATGTCCAAGATTTATCATGAAGCCAAATATCCAATTTCCGCTATTATTTCGAAATATTCCGCCTGCACCCGCTGGTCCAGGATTGCCTTTAGAGCATCCGTCAACATTCAGTTTAATGGCGTCTCCATGTGGAGGTTCCCATTTAATCCTCTTTTGTATCATGTTCCTCTCCATATATACCTAACCATATTGAAACCACGCTTTGACAACATCTCTTGCCTGTGAAATCACAAAGCCCCGCACATCAAAAGGACGAGTGTTGGCTGACTGGAAAATCGAGTTACAACGCCACTTCCATAACCACCAGCATGTTATTGCAAAAATAATATTCCACGATATGCCCTGCACTTTAACATCAGTTAGAACCAAATTATTATACATCCAAGCATGAAAAGTTCCAGCAAAAAATACAGTTTTATGATTACTCCCTGTTAAAAGTTTATCCCAAATAGTAGTAGCTTGGGAACATTCCATCAGCACATGACGGACATCCTCAAGGCCACACGAACATAGATGGCACCCCGAATGATCAAAAATCCCGCGTTTCAGCCGTTGCTCGTTAGTGGCTAGCCTATTGAGAACTGCTCGCCATAAAAACACGCGAACTCTTTGTGATACTCTCAGATTCCATATAACGTCCCACGCAAAATCAGGAGTACGTGAGTCCTGGTTCGAGGAAATAAGCTTGTAAACTGACGCCGTGGAAAACAGCCCGGAAGACGTTTCAGACCACACTAGGCTATCTTCCTCAACACTGTCAAACAGGACCGGAATGCTAGCAATTTTCATAATCACAGCAAGAGGTAGCTTGTTATCAAAAATAGACCAATTCCAAGTTCCGTTGGACAAAACCATATCAAAAATTTTATGTTTCAACTCGGCCTCGGAGAGCGGAGCAGTTGCTAAAAGGATCAGAGGACTTATATCCACCCATGGATCGGTCCAAAAGTGGATACGTTTCCCGTTGCCAACAGTCCATCGAACACCATTTTTCACGATATCTAGCCCGTGATAAACAGCCTTACCCACCAAGGAAGCATTATTTTTCCGAGTCCCTGCAAAAAGATCAGTGTTAGAAAAATATTTGCTTTTAACAACCTTGATCCACAAAGCCTCATCCCCACTAGCAACGCGCCATCCCAGTTTCCCAAGAAGCGCCTCATTAGCAAATTTGGTACTACGGAGACCAATCCCCCCTTCGATTTTTGGTTTGCACATTTGAGCCCAAGAGACCCAATGAATTTTTCTCTCAAGGTTTTTTCCGCCCCAAATAAATCTCCGAACAATCTTATCAATATCATTACATAACGTTGCTGGAAGCTTAGTTGTTTGAGCTATGTAAGTAGGAATGGCAGCTAAAACTGATTGTGCAAGAGTAACTTGCCCCGCAAACGATAAAGAGTTAGCCTTCCACAAGCTAAGCTTCTTAAGCATTTTGTCAAGGAGCCAACGATGGGTAGCGAGTTTGACCCTAGTATGGACAATAGGAGCTCCCAAGTACCGACCCATATCTTTCACAATCGGGATTCCACTTTCCCTGCTAATAGCTAAGCACAAATCTGGACAAGTATTTGGGGAAAAATAAATAGAAGATTTCTCCCAGTTAATGACTTGTCCGGATTCTTCTCCAAATTTTTTCAATAACTTCATGATCAACTTTATTTGGCTAATAGAGGCTTCTGCAAAAAACATGAGGTCATCCGCGAAAAAGACATGTGAAATCTTTGGCCCATGTCTGCTTGTATGGATCGACTTCCACTCACATTCATCAATAGCTCTGAAAACCAACTGTGAGAGGCGCTCAATGCATAGATTAAAGATGTAAGGACTAAGAGAGTCACCTTGCTTAATACCACGAGTAGGAACAAACACGTCAGAGGAGGTGTAGTTCCACAAAATTTGAAAAGAGGCAGAAGATATAATATGCATAACAAGTGAGATCCACGACTCTGGCAAGCCAACTGATATCAGGGTGTCTTTTATAAAGATCCACTTTAAACGATCATAAGCTTTTGAAAAGGCGACTTTGATAGCCATATAGCCTGAGCGTCCTTGCTTGAGCTTGAAAGAGTGCATCACCTCTTGTACAAGGAGGATGTTATCTATAGTACCTCTGCCTGGTAGAAAGCTAGCTTGGGTGGGTGCAATTAAAGAATCCATAAGGGGACGGAGTCGATTAACTAACACTCTGGTGATAATCTTGAGTGAAACATTTAATAAGCTAATAGGCCTAAAATCCACAATTTTTTCCGGATTCGGAACTTTAGGGATCAACCGGATTAACGTGTGGTTTATACTAGCAGGTACACTCCCCAAAGCGAAAGCAGATTTAACCAAATTGCAAACAGATTCTCCTACTATTGCCCAGTTCTTTTGATAGAAAATTGGTGAGAAACCGTCTGGCCCAGGAGCCTTAAAAGCGCCCATTTGATTGACTGCTGCATGGATTTCCTCGTTACAAAGCTCAGCGGTTAGAGAGCACATAAGACCCGAGCATATAGGCGGGAAAGAAGCGGGTGTAAAATTTGTATCCACCGTATTATTGACCTCTGTAAAAAGAGCTTGAAAATGCTCCTTAGCCATAGATAAACAAGTACCAGCATCATCAACCCAAGAACCATTGTTATCAATGAGGCCGGACATATTATTCTTCCCTCTGCGTATAATTGTGGACAAATGGAAGAAACGCGTTTTTCGTTCACCATGAAAAAAGAACTGGCCCTTGTAGCGCTGCTTCCAATATAATTCCTCTTGGCGTAAAATGTCATCATACTCCTCTCTTAATTGCTTTTCCAGTTTCAGAAGGTACACATTCCAGCGCGACTCGAGATGTTTTTGTATACCCTCAAGTCTCGCTTGAATCCGTTTCTTCCGCCCAACAATGCTACGAAAAACATTATGGGCCCATTTAGATAAATTATCTTTGCAAATAATTATATTAGAATCCCACTCCAAGGACCCCTAGCCCCAGCTATTAGCTATACAATTTGTAAAATCTGGATGCGTTAGCCAGGCTGCCTCAAACTTAAATAATTTGTCATGCCTGGTTTGAGAAGTAGCTTTGTTATCAAGAGTCATCAAGAGCGGAGCATGGTCTGAAGACCTCCTGGGCAAGTTATTCACTAAAGCATCAGGGAATAAAAGTCTCCAAGCTGTATTAGCGTAGGCCCTATCCAAGCGTTTCATACGTCGTCTTCCTATATCCCAAGAATCTGACCAAGTGAAACGTGGTCCAGTAAATCCGAGATCAAACAAACTACAACACTCCATCCATGTAGCAAAAGACTCCATATCCCTTGTAAATCTTTGATTACCTCCCATTTTATTCTCCAAATTAGCAATCTGGTTAAAATCTCCCATGACAAGCCAGGGGTAATCATGTGTGGACGCAACATCCGCAAAGGCTTCCCATAACAATTCACGTGTAGCAGGATGAGGGCTAGCATAAATAATAGATAAAATCCAATCTGATACACCGTGAACCATTACATTAGTAACCTTTTTACCGCCGGATAAAAAAGATAAATGTACTTCTTCATCTCCCCATAACAGCCATATCCCACCGGAAAAACCCTCGGCTTCTACTCTAATGGATCTCGAAAAGCCCCGTGATGTAATAATATGATGAGCTTTATCCCCGCTAATTTTTGGTTCAAGCAAAGCCACAATACTAGGTTTATGAAGTACAATCATGTCACGAAGGTGTCGGTGACAATCATCATTTGCCGCTCCTCTCACATTCCACACTAGTAAGCTCTTCATGATAAGATATAACAATATAATAAAAGAAACAAAAAACATGCTGAAAAGAGCAAAAAACGAGACCACCTGGGTGAAAAGAAGGTAAGGCCTAGAGCATAGCAGCTTGTGACCTTAAGTCATCTGACCTGTCACCATTGTGATTATCACCTCCTCCTGGTTTCACTTTCTCTGCTGTAGGCTAAGATTCTCCTGGATGGGGGTTCCGCGTTCTAGCGTCTTTGTTATGCCGTTGGCCATTAACGCTTTTCATGAAATCACGACGTGTTGGTTTAGGCAAAGATTTACTATTAGCTGCTGGGCGTTGTTGTCTAGCTTCTGTTTGATTAGCCATCCCACCATTTCCCTGATTACTCTGTTGAACTGTCCTATCCAAGTGGTTTCTTCGAGAGACCAAAGATCTTTCACGTTCAAAAACAGGGTTGCGGACAATTGTGTGCGCCCCTGTGTTCAGAGGTGAACCTGTAGCAGTTCTATTAACATTAATGGAGTGAGCTTTTTTCGTGTTAACTTGGACGTTAAGTGTTGAGTTTGCCGGGACCTTCTGACCAGCTGAATTGTTAGCATTGCCCAAGGTGATAGCACCCTCCTCAAGGGAATCGGTTCCATCCCCAAGCACATCATAACGAGAGCCCGATCTTCCTTCCAGAGGCTGCTTGTCATGAACATTTCTGTCATTTGGATTTTCCCTAACCAATCGGTTTGAAACTGGAGAGGCGACCGTTGGTTTCACTGAAGTCTTAGCACCTCGTGTATTTCGTCTAGTGTTTTTATTTTGTGCCACCATCCATGCCCCAAATTCAGCTCCTTGCTCCCATTCTCGTTTAGTTTGATTTGTGCCCAGTAACGGGTTTGTCATAGAGGTCTCCGTCTGCTTAAGAGCATCATTATCAGTCCCCAATGGACAGTCCACCTGCTTGTGACCATAACAACCACAACTAAAACAAATAAGATGGATCCCCTCATACTCAACTCGTTGTATTTTCTTACGGAGACGAAATTTTGACAACAAAGGCTTTGACAAGTCGACCTGCACAGCCACATGAGCATAGTTTCCACGCACAACTTCCTCCGTAGTGAGATCAATTTTAACAGTTTTACCAATCAAGTTCCCCATTTTGGTGAGCATGTCGTTACGATAATACTCAATCGGTAGTTCTGGTAAACGTACCCAAACAGTAGTATCCAAAAGCTTAGCATCGGCTAGCCGAAATTCGGGTTCCCATTTACGCACAATTAAGTTGTGATCATATATCATCCATGGGCCTCCCGACAAAGCAAAATCATAATCAGCAAAATTAGAAATTTTAACTACATAAAAGCCTTGCCCAAGATCAGTGATCTTAAGTTGTCCTGAACAACACCATAATTTCTCTACCTTTTCCTTTAAATATTTAAACAGAATGGACCTACCCATTAATTTGATTACTAAAGAGTTGCGCCATGGCTTTCGCAAGGAGCTTTTCTCTGCTTTGGTGAGGACTAGTTGTGGAATGGAACAATCCATCTCCTGATCATCATCAGAGTCATCATCGTGTTGATCGGGAAATCCGCATTCTTCAAAATTTGGGGTAAAATTCAAGGACCTCGCTGCATCTCGGTACGATAGGTTCCTCGCTCCATCTTGGGCTGGAACGGCCATATCAATATCCTCATGATCATCAGCGATTGATTGATCTTCTTCAATCATAAACTCCGTCGTGGAATTTTCAATTACAACACCTCCTTCTGTGCGTAGTTTCTTTGAAATTCTTGGTGGGGTGGTTGTATTATTGAGATCAGGCGGTTTAGGGCCGCTGTCGGGGTGTATTTCCATGGCCAAAGTGGCCTGAAAATAGCAGATCAATAGAGCGGCGCCGGTAAGGGTTTAGGACAAGGAAGTCAACGGTCTAAATTTTTGAGGCAAATTAAGTTTGGTAAAAGGATTCAATCTTTAGTCCTCAAGATAATATACCAAGTGCCAATTACATAACCATTGAACCACTAGTTCTTATTATTTATGTAAGTACTAGAATATTATATATCCTATAGTAAATGGTTATCTTTAACGTAAAAAAAATTTATTGGAAAAAGTATCAAATGAACCAATTAATTTGCAATTTTTTTACTTTCCAATACATTAATTTAGAGAACAAATTTCAAAATATTAAAATGATTTTTAAGATAAAAATAATATACTGAATTTTGTTTCTCCGGTGCGCCCCTTAAACAAAATTCCTGCGTCCGCCCCTGCTTGTAGCACTTGCTAACAAGAGAGGGATACTAGATAGCACTTGCTAACCTATTTTTGTATATACTAGTTGGACCGCCGCATGCTCTGCACGCGGCATCCAACGTTTTTCATATTTACCGGTACAGTTTGCGAATTATCATACAACAATTGTTTAAATCGCTAAATTCGCTAAATGATATAAACAACTATTAAAATTCGATGTAAAAAAAAGTAAAAAAAAACTGTATTTTATTTATGTATACAATTAAACATTATAAAAACAAACAGGG
>LHUT01005131.1:0-12418 GCA_001412135.1 Silene latifolia subsp. alba | reverse complement strand
ATCAATATAACAACCACCTATACTAGCTATAACTAACTCGGGTTAGTTACAACAAACTTTAAACATAACTAACTATATTGAGTTAGTTACTCTATTCTATAATAAGGAATCTGAGTTAACATAGCTAGTACATGAGAATTAGCATCACGACCACTTTCACAACTCCAGCAGGATGCACATAAAAGAATTGGAAGCATGACAAGCCAATTGTGAACAAATTTTGTAACACAGCTTACAGTTTCTATAATTTCTGGACACAAAAAAACATTAAATTATATGTGAACAAGCTCACCTTGTTATAGACTAGTGTTACATCCATGACAGCTATGGATTATGGAACATGAAGTCTCATTCATTCTCATAATTCTATAACTCCTGCAACTGCATCTTCAGAATCATCGTCACTTGATGCATCTTCAGAATCACTGAAATCCCCATCAAGGATTTCTGCTCTACTACTAGAACCAATAATATCCTCCTCTTTGGCATAAAGAACACAGTATTCTGAATGTTTTTAAATAATACTCGTACTAATTAATACAATTTATTTGCAAATCAATGAGCATTATAATGGCAGTCAGCAACCATTAATCTACGATGCTGAAATGTAAATGTTATAGAAGGCGATCGGCACACAAAGTGATAAAAAAAAAAGCCCATCTGGCGCAAAGACATTATTAACAAAATAGTCATGCATAAGAGCAACAAAATTAATAAATTATCTACTGTGTAGAAAAATTTGATCTAGCAGCCTTGCAGTATAAGAAGCTAAAAGGTTTCAAGTTTGAGCAACAGTGCAACTCTCAGAGAAAATAGTAAGCCGCACACAAGGTCAAATCACAAATTTCCTTAAAAGGTTAATATTAGGTTTCTTACATCCCATGAATTCTTAATACTAATGTCCTCGAAATAATCAACAGAAACCTTAATTTTCCGCCTTTACGATCATAGAAGTCTTCAGTCACCTTCACCTACTACCTAGCAGTTAGTGCACATTTGCAACGGAATATAAAGCCTCTGGCTTCTCTATTCATTACAACAAACCCTTGGTAAATTCATCAAATTTATAAAAGCTAACAAATCAAAAGAAAGAAAAACCACATGTTCAAAATAATCAGGAAGAAAAATATATTCGGTGCAAAGTGCCACAAGAACCAAGATAGTTTTTCAACCCAGTAGAAAAGAACAGGGTTCCTTCAATATATAAACTGTCACACATAGGTATACCTTGAATTCGGATGTTGTACCTTTAACTTTCTCTTCAAATTCCTCTTTATTGGTCATCAGTAGGAAGATGGCATCTTCATTGAGGCCATGTGAAGGATTTGGGTATAGCAACAGCTGAGGAAGGATGATATCAAACACCTTCACAAACTCTGCATCGAAACAGCAAGTGATAACCAGAGATGAGAAGAAAATAGCTTACTTGACCCCATCCCTAGAATCAAAAACTCGAATTCTTCTGGTAAGTAGATCATTTTCGCCATAGGGAGAAAAAGTCATTAACGGTGATAATATTTATGCCAAAGACAGATTATTACCATATGCAGGACTCCAGTCTTTGTCAATCACGTTCAAGCAAATGGTGCCCAAGCTGGAGCTCAAAGAAAGCATATAGTCAGGTTTCTAGTGATTTTGTTCCGAAAAAGTTAAAGTTGCTGAAGAAGACGAATAGCAAACTCACTGCTCATGAATATTTGGGTGAAAAATTTTGTTCATGAATGTAATCGAAGGAGGCTTGTAAGGATAAGCATCTGGAAGCTGAACATGTAATTTCCAAACTCCACCCTTGTATGGACCTGTCGGCAAAACATCCACATATGTAATTCCCAAAATCAGAAATTTTATTCCATTTCTAAAATGGGGAAAAATTAGTCTCCTTTTTACACACACCTTCAGCATGGTAAAGCTCTATCAATGTGTGTCACAATGGCAAAAGGAATTCATGAAGAGAATACTGAAAAATAACAATAGCGAAAGAAAAGAATCAACTTACTCCCAGTCGGACCACGTAATATCACGATGAATTCATCAGTTCTGTCATCGATAAGCTCCACAATGAAATCTCTCATCATCCTAAGGCAACACAAAAGTAGTATTTCCATCAAAGTGATCATCTTGCATTAGAATGACACTTCTGAATAGACACTAGATAAGATAATATGCCTCAATACCAAATAGACCAACTTTTTGACAGGAGGAATTGTCAATATGAACATTCATATAATAAGGACTTCAAACCAAAAGATTTGTCAGATTAGAACATAAGGAATACAAGCTCTTCGTTAGTTATAAATTTCACGACATTATGAAAGGAAATTCATTTTCTATTGTACAAATAAAAAAATAAAAATAAAAACACCAACCCTGTGTAGATGGGAAAATTTCAGCATAAAACCCATCATCAGAGTCAGCTAGAAAGGCTAAAATCACATTTATAAAGAAGCCAGCTGTAGAACTTATTAATTGAAAATGAGCTTACAATGTCATAGCATCCGACTCCCTTCGCTTGCCCAATGAAGACATCAGATTAGGATAATAGAGAGCTTAAACCTACAAAATATTCAAGGTCCTTGAAAAAAATACTATGGTAAAATGGTATTATTATAAGTAAACACGGAGTTAAGCAGATCATGTTGATAGAAAAATCGATATTTATAAAGCATCTTAAAAATTAAACATAGCCACTATACAATCAGCACAAGTAATCTTCCAAAGTTCCAATAGACAGCAACATATGTTCCCATGGATACAACATACCGCCACCATAAACCTTTAGTCAAAGAGGGATCACTAACAAGAGCCATCATATATTATATGGAAAGCTCAGTATGCATAAGCTCCCGCAAAAAAAATAAAACATCATTCAAGCCACTGGGATAATAATTGCCAAGAATAACTGATTTTACATAAACTAGGACTAAGGTACTCGAAATTGTATCAATAAACCTCCATCTAACCACTCATTTTACATATACAATTTTCCATCAATCAAAAATTATAATAAAATCAAAACCAGGAAAAAATAATTTAATTCTCATCCAAAAATTCACCAATGATGCTGATAATGATGTAGTCAGCTAAAAGTAACATGATCAAATTAAAGCTGAAAGTAAAGATGAGCAGAGACTAACCAACAAGAGCTGAAATCTGAACAATCAGGGAGATAGCAGCAGACAAATTATGAGAGGGCTGACCTGCCTGGCCAAAATATTCCTAAACGTAGGAGTTACGAACTAGATATGTATATATAAAGACTCTTTGTAGTACTTGAGAGATGGAAACAGACCAGACAAATTCAAATATTTTACAAGAAAAGGTAAAACAACAGGCTGCTTCAACAAATGCTATCCAGGCATTTTCCTTTCTCCACTTCTTCTTTCTTCATTATGGCAGTTGAAACATTATTCTCAAGCTTGATCGCCAAGTAATAAACAACGATAGTAATGCATTGACTCGGCACATTGAGTTTATGTGACATCCAAACTTCATAAAGAATAAAGTTAATCCTTCTAAAAGAGATGGGGGTGTTTATTAGCATGAAAGAGAAAAGAAAGTTCAATTCAATGACATTCTCCTAAACCCATTCCCAAACAGCGCCACAAGGAGGCGGTCAAAACGAATAAATTTGAAAAATAAGATAAGGAAGACATTGTCCCTCGAACAGATGACATAAGAATAATTAGCAATCGGGAAATGAAAACAAGTACTTCAAAAATGAAGTACTTTTCACTTCCATCCCAATTTTTTTGTCCCTAATTTACTTTGATGGTTAGCCAAGTTCAACTTGACAACTGAGTTCACCAATTATCAGTGCAAAAAGTTCATGTTTGATTGATACAGTCAACTAGTAGTTTCTTGTTATCATTTTTGAAAATACGCATCTATTGTTTATAGTGAGAAAATATTAGTCCAAAACAACATTGGTTGACCTTCAACGTCAAATTAGGGACAATGTAAATGGGGTGAAGGGAGTATTTTGAATGATTACTTTACAAGCAGAAAACACAGCTGCGAGCTTGCGATGCTTCAATGTGTAAGTCATTGGTTCATCACATCCAAAAAGTCAGTACAAAAATGACACACAATCTTCTGTAACTCAAAGGCCAGGAAACATGAGAAACTTAAGGAAGCTATCTCCATAGTAGCTAGCAGTACCGATCATAAGTGCAACGATGGCACCTTGGAGTGGACTACCACAAAAGCTCTCATAAGCTTCTGTCCCAGCTTAGAGTTACCATTAGACATTTAAAAATAGCATCGAAGGACACCAATCTACAGAGAACATAGCATTGATCTTCCAAATCTTTTTTTTTTTTTTTTGGAAGAATGATATTATTACTAAACATAGGGTGAGCAAAACCAAATCAAGAATGATTTTTTCCACAAGATTTGAGAAAGATCTATCAAACTACTTCTGGTAGGGGCTATTTCACTAAAGAAACAGGGCTACTTTTGTCAACGTGCAATGTTTTCTGTACTGTCTGGGTGACTGATACATATGTTTTGGGGGAAGAAACAAAATGATCACGATCAATTTGCCATGAGTTGAGTGTCCTCGAAAAACGGTTCACGGTTGTGGTAAACTTTGAAATGATTGAGTGCAGATAGACCACTATATAAATATAAATCAATAATAACACAACAGCAATTTTGTGACAAGAAAAATATGATAAATATCCCAGATTCCCAGCTCAAAACAGACTAATCTGAGTATCCTCCAACAAAACACTAATTGCAGGACGAAAGTGTATCTGAATACAAAAAATGGAGTGGATCTGAGAAAACGATCTCTAGATCGGCACCACCAATAAATCATAATATCATGCCTCTTTCAAGTAAGCCAACTCCAAACTTCCATGCTCATTGACATGTTTACTTTATCACAGTATAAAGATTTAGTTCGCACGTCATATACTACTCTCAAAGTAAACCCTAAACTGAGAATGCTAATTTCATATCTGCCTGGAATCACCACTGGCACCGGCAAATCTAAGTAGAATGAGAAAATGGGAATATCAGGCTTATGATTTAAGATCATCAGACATTGCAGAAGGTATACAGTGTGTTGCTAGTATATCTACAGTTGCAGCTTTGGCGGTTTTTGTCCGAAGAACAACTACCTGGACACAAAAACACAAAGTTACTTTCAGTGATAAGTTTCCAGCATTGGAAGGCATTTAAACTAATCCATGTAAGATTCGATATTCTGACAACTCATATTAACTTGCGCTCATGTCCGACTTGACACTCGGACATGGGTTTGAGTGTACAATATTTGGACATTTCATTTTTATTAAGACAAATGCACAAAGACTTTTCATAAAATAAGAGTGACACTTGGATATACATTTAGGTGAGTTGCTTCTAAGTTCTAGCCAAGTCATAGTACGAGTGAACAAAAGGGAATAGAACAAGACCTGATCATAGTCAAGTTCGAACTTCATAAACTCATCTTCACAAGACTCTACCATACTTGCCAAGCTCTTCAGATTCTTCACCGGACTACCATTGAGAGCTAAAACCTGACAGTCATCACCCGTAAATATTAGAGAACATGCTACTGAACCCCCACAACTAGGGCTGTTAATGAGACGAGACAGCTCGCGAGCTACTCGAGATCGGCTCGGTCAAAGCTTGGTCAAAGTTCGGCTCGTGCGAGCTCGGCTCGGGCTCGGGCTCGGGCTCGGCTCGAGAGCTTAAAGTGTCAAGCTGAACAAAGGCTAGCTCGACTCGAAAAGCTCGCGAGCGGCTCGAANTCTCGCTGATTTGTCAAATATTTTTACATATAACCCTTGAGCCTTGTTATTGAAAAAATCGAAAGAAAAAAAATAAAAAAATAAACAGTTCTATATAGGCTCAATTTGGGCTCGAGCTAAAGCTCGCAAGCTTTATAACGAGCACATTTTTTTCAAGCTCAGGTAAGATCAAATCGGCTCGAATTTGCGTTTTGGTTCTTGAGCACAAGCCGAGCAAGGCCAAGCTCGGGCTCGGCTCGGCTCGTTAACACCCAACCACCAAATTTCTAGAAAGGAAATTGAACAGAAGACAGTCTCTGAAACAGGTCACTTCAGAAAATGAAGTTAACGACTGCCAACA
This sequence comes from Silene latifolia subsp. alba, assembly GCA_001412135.1. Taxonomy (NCBI): domain Eukaryota; kingdom Viridiplantae; phylum Streptophyta; class Magnoliopsida; order Caryophyllales; family Caryophyllaceae; genus Silene; species Silene latifolia. Next base: position 6,319 of record LHUT01005131.1, on the reverse strand, counting down.
AAATGTTAGTTATTCAATCATGGTGTTAAATCTGGGCCGAAGGCCCGACACTGAATAGAAACCCAATGATCAAGGATTGAAGGTCTTGTGAGTTGTGATCACATTTTGAGCAGGTACCGATCGCATTTATGGAGCAGTGATCAAGACCATGTCACACCAATCTCTTTCAAGATCAAATATTAAACCGCGATTTAACACCATGTAATGAATGCCTAACAGTACCTGAGTGTTGACAATTTCTTCATATCCAATATTGATGTCAGCCACAAGAACCTACAACCAAAACAGAAAATAAGGAACTCCGTAAATATAGCAAGTTTCTACAAACACTCACGGATAGTCCACAATCTATACTACCCTTCCTCAGTTGGGTGAATGGGTGGTAGATAGGGAGTAACAGACCTGAGATACAACAACAAGCTCTTCATCTTTCGACTGTCGCATTGAATGCAATAGCTTGGTCAAAAGCTTGACTGGAGCCTCATACTCGTACTCTTTACCGTACTGTAACAAAATTGAAATATAAACTGCATTACAATACAATAGAATTCAAACACACACAATCTTGCAGAGGGTGCATCTAAAGGTACAGCTACAATAGCCTCAACCCAAGTTAGCTTCTAATCTAAAAAAAGGCTAGACTTATTGCAATAAGGTATAGATATCCTCTTAAACGGAGAATTTTGGTGGATTATCCACACATAAACGTAACAGATGCTATTTTCAGGTCAATAAGATGATTCCTAAAATGGGACGATCATTAAAACTAAAAAGTGAGGGGGGATAATGAGAGTAGAACCAAACCTCTGAGCGAAGATATGGAACGGAGACAGTTGTAAAAACGAAGCCTGCAACTATGTAATATGAAGGAGGTCTACCGTTGCTATGTGCCGGAATGAGCCTCCTGTGAGTACCAAGTTTGATACTGAACTTGTGCGTTACTGAATCACGTAACACCTTAATTTCAGCATTATCTCCCGTATATTTCTGAGAGATAAGGTAACTGAAACCTATGCGCTCACCATGTCTGAAAGGAACTGTTAAAAAGACAACGCGGATTAATTGTAGATTACTCTCACAGAAAGTCGTAAACCATTAATAAACAACTAATAGGATTTAGAAGTAGGCTTAAGATAGCAGCAAAGTTCATGTTTATAGCAAGCAATGAGAAATAACTTGCTTTATTAGTAACAAGTCAACAACACAAATTTCTTTCAACAAATAGAATGAATGAGTCTTCAAAGTAGACTCTTTCTCTGTTTTTCAAAGTTCTCTTTTTTGTTTTGTGAGACTTGGAAGGAGGGGAAAGATGTAAGTAAGCTACTAGTCCTACAACGACATTACCATGTTGCCTCAAAGTCTCCCCGTCTATGATGAGACATGGGGTAGGCAGCCTACTTCCTGTGTTGAAACATGGAAAGTCTGACACCCTGACCTACCAAAATAAGGTTACTAATATGGGATTTTTTTTGGGTTTGTTTGTTATTACTTATTATATACTTTTTTCCCAGAAAATAATTAAGAATTGGGGCTTTCCACTGCAATAGTTAGGTTTTCAATTGCACGAATAACCATAATAAACACCTAAATCATTAACACAAAAATTAAACCTACAGTCAAAATTGAATTCATTCTTTATTGAATAAAAGCAAAATATGTGAAATAAGCAAATATACAAATTAATTTGTGAAATCTGAAGCAAATCATTAGCAAGATGATTCAATCAATTTGTTTGAACGGTTTGATTTATTTGGAAAAGATTCGTCAAGTGTAATGAAAAGGAGGGGAAATGTAAGAATGAAAAGGGTAAAATGAGGTTATTAATAAGGGCAAATCGGTCAGTTATTATCATCTTTCGCTGGAAAAGGACGTTAGTAACAAATTTAAATAAATGTCACACCAAACAACAACAAAACCACCACCACCACCAACACCAACAACAACAACAACAACAACAACAATTCTTATTCATAAAACAACTGGAAACTCAGAGCCAACAAAACCCCAAGACCAAATAAAAGAGAAGGAAATAAGTTATATTCTGATATGCTACAACTTGCGAAAAGCAATAATGATAGGACTGTATTAAGTTTACTTGGTTATATATTTTGACAATACAAGCACCAGAATGACGAAAAGAAAAAATCCTAAAATATTAATTTGCACGGCCAATATCCAAGATTGTTGAATAGTGCTTCAGAAGGTTAGACGTTTATCAATTTCGTAAAATTGAGAGAAGTTTAAGCTAGATTAAATTCAAGAACAGCTGGCCACTTTAGGTTGAATCAAAGGGGGAAACAAGTATAAAGGCAGCAAAAGTTTTCTTTTCAGCAGTCTTATCAAGGGCTGCCTACAAAAGCAATCAGTAGACTTCTCTTTGTTACTTTTAAGGCTATCCATTGTAATAAGATATAACTGAAATGGCAACTTTTTTGTCTACAATAACACATTGCCGGAAAATCAGAGACTTAATCGAGTATCTGTGAACAATAGAAGTTATTCAAACCTTTACCTAAATACCAATGGTAATAAGCAACAGCAAGGGTAAAGGAAGACACCTAAAGGATTACTTTTAAAATTATGAAGGAATAGAAAGCGCTAATGACGGAAAAAAGAGGAAATATGACAATCTGACTTGACAGTCACCTGTTCCATCATTTGCAATATCGACCGCATCGAAGCTGAGGATAACATCCGATGGCTGCAAAACCTTGGATTCTGGAGAAGTGGGGTCAACACGTTTTACACGTACACCCTTTTGATCGGATTTCATACCCATTGCCACCCGTAAGTCGGGATTTTCCATTTTTTGCCACTCCACTCCAAGAATTGGAAAACCTGTACAACACATCATGAAGCTTAGAAATGAAGCAATAAAACACAAAAATTAACATCATTCCGACACTTGTTAGATGCGTTAAGACAAAGCTCTAAACACCCTAACACGTTTAATATCCGTTGAACCTACCAGTGTAAGCTCCATTTCTTTCATAATCCTGGATGAAATGCAAGATGACTGGTGTAGGTATAACGTATCCAATATTCTCTGCATCGTCATGCTTCAGTGACTGAAACGCAATGCCCACACAGTTACCTTTATCGTTGAATGCAGGTCCACCAGAGTTTCCAGAATTTATGGCAGCATCTATCTACAGTTGTATCAACATGCATGGAATAAGAGACATAATCACCATTTTAATAGCGAATTTAAGTTATATGTTTCTCACCTGCAAGCCTAGAAGCTCAGTAGACCCATGGACATACGACAATATTTCTATGCGCGAAACAACACCACTGGTCACAGAAATTGTATCCCCTCCTATTGGGTAACCCACAACAGTAACAGCATCTTGAAGGGCAGGCAATTCCCCAAACTCCACTGGTGAAACCCCTTCCCAGAACTCATCGTCATTAACGGTAAGCAAAGCTGCAAAATTACATGCATTAACATTATCCGGTAAAATTAAAAAGCACCTAACTTTTAAACTCCTCTGCAGGAAAAAAAAAATTGCCAATCAACAAAAAACACCATTATTCAACAGTGTTGATAAATAAATGTGCTTGATTAAGAACATAGAAACAAGATAATGAAAAAGAAGCAGAAATTTCAAAAAGGGAAAAATCTTGTACTTCGTAGAACATATTGTGATCCAGTGTACAAGAAAGTGTTTTTGAACTCTTTAATATGAAATGATATCCTCCTCTCCCACCCCATCTCAAACTCAAACGAAAAAAATATGAAGATAGACGCTTTAAGCACGGTAGTAAAAAATAAAAAAAATATTAATAAGGGTTTTTTGATAACTACTCACACGCATAACCATCACTTTTGTAATTACTCCCTACTTAAAAGAACTTTAAAATCTGCTACCTTAATCTTTACTCAGGTTAGTAATTGCTTCAAAAGTTTTTTTAAAGATTAAAGAGCAATTTTTAAAGTTTTGAAGCAATTTCCAACCTGAGTAAAGATTAAGGTAGCAGTTTTTAAAGTTTTTTTAAGTAGGGAGCAATTACAAAAGTGATGATTCCACCTGGGAGTAGTTATCCAAAAAAAAGTAATAATAATAATAATAAAAACTGGCACCAACTATAACTAGATCAGGACAGCTGTGAGGGTTTAAATCTCTTGCCTAAAGCTAAGGGCTGCTCTTGCTAAACTGCTCTCTTCACATCAAATGTTCACACTTCACAGCATGTAATGCACTCTTCATACAGTCATCACCTTGTACATTATAACCACACAAGAAGCAGAAAGTCTTGTCTGAGGGCCTCAAGTCAACAAGTCACCATTGAATTGCAACATCAAAACATCACGCCTATAAAAAAATGGCATTAATCTTTCTTAGGACGGCAGTATCTGTCTTAAGGTGAAAACGGGTCAAATATGCTCCCACTTGCATATATAGGACAAACATTTTGTTAGTCCGCACTCCCTAGGCATCCTCTTTTTTGTCTCATCTACCCACACTTGACCCGTTTTAAGTTTAAGACGAATATGCCGTCTTAAATAAGAATTTGTGAAAAAATGGTTCTTTCGTCCGTATTATTAGGATGTCCCAACCCAAAATCCCACCCTATAGCTTCCTATCTTCGATTCTTTGGCCTTACGTCACGGGAAAATCAAAAAGAAAATAGAGGCGCGGACTGGGTTTATCACTTTCCTAACTTTGGTCTTTCGAATCATACAAAAATCATCATGAAGATAGGACAGTCTATTTGAAAATTAATTACGAAACCTCCATTTTTGTCCACCACGCAAATTAACAGAGTAGAAACAAAAAGATAGCTCCAATTTAAAGTTTCTCGATTATCTAGAATTATCCTTTAATGACAAAAGAAAAAAAATACTACTTCCTTAATGTTACTCTTACTAAACCATTTTATCTTCTAAGATATTTTCTTCCTAATTCTCTCTTCATTTGCCTTTGGAGTCTCCTCAAACACGAACTTGTTTTATATGTTAAACCTTCCTTTCCTTTAATTGTCTACCACACTACCTTTATCACAACCTAATTACACCAATGGTCAAAGAATCGTCGATTCAAAGCAAAACACAGTTAATCTAATCAATAACCAAGAGTTTCAAAAACCTAACATACAATGCTCTCACCGTAATCTCTTGCTCAAAATTCATAAAAAATAACAATGCTTACTCAATACATTTCAAGCTTAACCCATTCTAACCATTCTTCAAAGCAAATTAAGAAACAAACAACAATATCGAACTACTTAAACAATAAAAGCCCAAACACTAGACAATTCTCCAATGCAAATTCACAACAACTAATATCACATCTCCAACACAGATTTTACACAAAGAAACAAGGAGAATATTAACGAAGATAATGAATTTACCAATATCGCATTCAGTTCCGATAGCAAGAACAGTAGCTAAATACTTAGTATCAGACCCTCTCTTCTTAAGCTTAACCTGAGTATAATGCTCAACAGAATGCGCATTCGTCAAAACCCTACGTCCACCAATAACAAACCCGCTACTCGACGAGCTGTACTGGCGTTTACGCTGCCATGGAAGCGAGAAGTTGGGCTCCGTATGCACGCAGAACACCTTCACCACCGAGTCCATCGCCGGCAACACACGCGCCACCGCGCTATCTTCATCCCACGTCGGAGAATGGGGCGGCGACGCAGCGATGGCGTCGTCGCGGCGGTTAGAGGCGGAAGCACGTTTCTTACGGCGGCGGTGAGAGGCGGTGGGAGAGGAGAGAGCGCCTTCATCCACGGCGTCGGCGGTAGTGGGTTGGGATTCTAGGGTTTCAGGAGGGATGGTTTTGGATTTTCCGGAGCGCTTTCGTTTACGGTTAGAGTTGCCGTTGTTACTGTTGTCGCCCATAGTAGCTCTCAGCTTCAGGTTAGGGTATGTGGAAATGTATATGTTGAAAATGGCGGAGATAGGGGACAAAACAACAACGCTAAAAAATGGACCATAAAATTTTCCAAACACAAGCTCTCTTTTAAGACGCATTATCCGCAAATATGTCATTGGGGCGGATACGAGTAGATACGGCTTCATATCCGCTCCAGTTGGAATGGGTATGGGTAGAGTTTTGTTGAGTGATGGACGGGTAGGGCCCGTAGGGGTATGATTGTATGAAAGTTGTACCTTCATGGTTAGTGGGCGGGAATAGATTTTGCATCTTATCCATTTTATACCCGTTTTTCTATATGATAACCCTGTGTTTTTCAAACCCTCAACTCTATTAATACATATTGCCGTAATTCTTAACTTTTTTTTCCCGTCAATTGCCAAATTGAATTTTGAAATTTTCTACAAGGTAACCCTATATTTTTAAAAATT
>LHUT01005130.1:0-13165 GCA_001412135.1 Silene latifolia subsp. alba | reverse complement strand
TTATAAATAAGTTAATTACCCCGTGTAACGCACGGGTATTCAAACTAGTTTATTACTAAAATTCATAGAATAATCGCTTTTTTTTCGCACTTTTGTTTCTCCTTTTTTTCGACCTTTTTTTGCTTTGATCCATGGCGAAAACTAGAGGACGAATTGCTAAATCAAGGCCAGCAATGGATTCAGCAGTGGATAAGGATTTGTTGATGCTACAGTCTTGCAATTTGATGGAGAATTGAGGGAAAATTTTCAAAACCAGACGCGAAATACGGGAACTGGTATAATCCAACCTTCTTCTATAGTTCTATAGTTAAGAATACTTTTGTTCATACTAGTGCTATAAAAAATACAGTAATTGGAAATTCTTCTGGAAATTATGCTTGTTCTCCGAATAACTGGCAAGTTAATTCTGTTCTTTCTGATAAGATCTTAGAGGACGTTGCTATTGCTGATTCAATTGTGAATAATGCTGATGGTTCAATTGCCAATCATGTTGATGATCCAGTTGTGAATAATGTTTGAATCTGAGGCTGCTCTGACCTAGGTAGCACCGAAACGGACACATACACAAAACGGACATGTGACACGGCATCCCATGAAATTTAGGACACGGGACACGTTATTCAAATGTAATAAAATATATATATTGTAGTTATATATGTACGATTTTGTTTTTGAAAAACTATTTGATATTTAATTTAAATAAGTGAAGGAAAACTTGACATTGATTATAATTCATTCTCATTTCCAAAATCAAAACGCAACTTATAATCAATCTTTTTCGACATCTCATTACTCGTCTAAAGAACATCATTTGCGCCCAATTCAACTTATTTCCCCACCAAATTCCACCATAAAACAACCCACGGGCCATGCCATTCATCTTAAATTCAACTTGATTCCGTTTGAAGGTGTCCAAAATGTGTACAAATACCATGGACAGGTATTTAGACACGGGCCCGTGTCTGATACGGGTACGCCGATTAGGTGGAGTGTCTATGCTACCTAGGCTATGACCAATATGCTGAGGCAAGGTCCTTGGATGATAGGATCTAACTCCTTGATTCTGAAACAATGGACCCCTTCAATCTCACAAGAAATGGATAGAGTAGCTAGAGTTTCTATTTGGGTGTTTTTTTCCTAGTTTGGACCCTTATCTTTGGCCAGATGTTGTTTTAAGTAAAATGGCTAGCAAATTTGGCAAACCTCTCTTTGCAAGTTGCAACCCTGCTACTACTAACAAAACCATGGTGTAAAATTGAGAATAGTGTACCTGTCTTTTTGGGTCAATTAGAGTCGTGTTTTGTTGAGTTATTTTCGGGTTATGTAGTTTCGGATCGAGTTAGTTTAGAGTCAGCAAAAGCTCGGGCCATGTTTTGGGTTAGGTCGGGTCAATTCGGGTTTCGGGTCACATTGGGGTGCCGTTGTTCGGGACTCAGGTCAGCCTTTTCAAGGGTCGGGTCAATCTAGTCGGGTTGATTTTGCCAGGTTTAACGTCGCACAAAAGTTTAAACTAAAGTGCCAGGGTTTCGGGTCACATGGGAGGATGTTTTCATTTGCAACCATACAAATATTTCTTTTTTGGTTTCTATTTTTTTTTTATAAATACATATCATCTGTGATACTGTAATTTTATTGCTTTTTATGACATATAGGATAATATATATTATAATATTAATATTACCAACAAGATACATGCTTAAATAGTAATATGGGTGTATGTAAGGCCTCATGAAAAAGTAGTTGTGTTGGTTTCTTACAAACTCCCAAGATCAGCAAAAGTTAGTTGAACTAATTATCATTTCAGAGAAAAATGGAAGCACAAACACCACTTCTTCTAAGAGGTTCGGAAAACGACGATCAAGGCGGAAATTGGAGACAAGGTTTCATTGAAGAAGTGAAGAAACAAGTATGGCTTGCAGGGCCATTAATTTCAGTCAACTTGCTTATCTTCTGTTTGCAGCTCATTTCAATCATGTTTGTTGGACATCTTGGTGAGTTGCCGCTTTCCGGTGCTTCTATGGCCACTTCTTTTGCTACTGTCACCGGTTTCAGCTTGTTGGTGAGTGACCATCTTATTAAGCCTTTAAACCACTCTTATGGTCCCTTATACGGTTTTCCTCACTGCCGATACCTGGCCTTGAGCCTAAGTAAAATACTAATCCAAAATCAACTGTTTAACTTCTCTATTTTCTGTTTCGAGTAGATGGGAATGGCAAGTGCCTTGGACACCTTTTGTGGGCAATCCTACGGAGCAAAGCGATATGGTATGCTAGGGATACACTTGCAAAGAGCCATGATAGTTCTTTCTCTAGTAAGCATTCCCCTGGCGGTTATATGGGCGAATACTAAATCTCTTCTAATTGCGTTTAACCAAGATCCTGAGATAGCTACTGAAGCTGGACATTATGCCCAGTTTCTTATCCCTGGTCTTTTTGCTTACGGAATTCTACAATCGCTTTTAAGATTCCTGCAAACCCAAAACATTGTATTCCCAATGATGATTAGTACTGGGATCTCCACATTATTGCATTTGCCACTTTGCTGGGTTTTAGTCTTTAAATCAGGCCTCAGACACAGAGGAGCTGCCCTCGCAACTGGTATATCTTATTGGATTAATGTCATATTATTGGCACTTTATGTTAAGTATTCTTCATCATGTGCGAAAACTTGGACGGGGTTTTCTTCAGAAGCTACTCAGCAATTACTCACATTCGTCAGACTGAGTATTCCTTCCGCGTGTATGGTCTGGTATGTTCTGTACATTAATCACCTGAATGAATTATGCTTGAATTATTCTTATGTCTCCCTTTTGTCGTCGTGCTCTCGCTTTCCTCCCTCTTTTCAATATTCACAGTTTGGAGTCCTGGTCGTTTGAGTTCATGGTTCTTGCTGCCGGTCTTCTTCCCGACCCAACCTTAGAAACGTCAGTGCTCTCAATCAGGTTAGCACCCAATTCACTTCTCCGTGCTAACCTACGAAACTGGGACTGAATGTAAAAAAAGCATTCAAGGTGATACTGTACATGAAGAATATTTACAGTGACTAACTATCGTCTTCCTTTCCAGTCTCAACACAGGCTCAACTGTATGGATGATTCCCTTAGGTCTTGGTGCTGCTGTTAGGTATGTGTCCAAGTTTCTGTCATATTTCACCACTTGTTTGGTTTCTGCTTACCACTACTTCTTCTATGTCCCCTGATGTACACTGTGATGACTGTGATGACTGAGTAGTACTCGAGTATCAAATGAGTTGGGAGCCGGGCACCCAAGGATAGCGAGGCTAGCAGTATCTGTTGTTCTATTCTTAGCCATAACCGAAGGTATTGTGGTTGGAGTCATTCTCATATCAATCCGGAACATCTGGGGTTATGCGTATAGCAATGAGAAAGAAGTGATCAAATATGTGGCCATTATGTTGCCAATACTTGCAGTATCCAACTTTCTTGATAGTATTCAGTCGGTCCTTTCTGGTACGAGGCTAAGCAAACTAACGAATGGATTCTTCCTTGTTCCATGTGAGGTTAATTATAATTTGTATTCACCTTATCATTCTTATAAAACATTCAGGAGTTGCTAGAGGATGTGGATGGCAAAAAATAGGAGCATTCATCAACCTTGGATCATATTACATTGTCGGCATTCCATTAGCTATTTTTCTAGCTTTTGTGTTGAACGTAGGAGGAAAGGTAAATTTGTTTGAATTTGCTATAAGGGCTTAATCATCTGACGTCCTAATGCAGTAATGACCCAAACCAACCTGCACGACAGAAAACCTAGCCGATCTGGTTTGACCTGACCAGAATACAGGAGACTCGACAAATTACCAGCTCTATGCATCATTGCATCATCTTACCCCAAGCATGTTTTTTCAATGTAATCCATCATCAGCAGTATTACTGTTTCCATCAATGCAGGGGCTCTGGCTGGGAATTATATGTGCACTTGCTGTACAAGTTGTTTTGCTTTTTATCATCACCGTTCGAACAGACTGGGATCAAGAAGTAATCTGTCTCTCTCTCAACCTATAAATCATTACACTATTGCTAATTTAGCTGTGCGTAACTGAGCTATCTTTTATTGTTTTAGGCAATGATGGCAACAAAAAGGGTGAATGAATCGTCCGTTGCTGCAGAAACACTAGCATAATTTTTCAGAAGCATATTTCACAAGCTGCTTTATTAACAGTAATGGTAATCCACAAAATTTTGTTGGAGTTATGATCTCCAATTTCAATTGGATTGTATTCAAACAATATCAGTTTCGAATAAACGCATGGTTATGGCCTATGAGTATCTCCTTGCTCAACGGCGATGCATCTCTATCTCAAAACAGCAACTGAGCATTGTTGTCATATGCAGCTATTATGCGATATAAAAGGCGCCAATGATGCCAACCAATCACCCTTAGATAAATTGTTATCGAAAAATGAATTGTTTTATGGAATGGGAGGAACGCATGCCTGTTCATTTGTTTGATATCACACATCGGAGGTGTAACCGTGTAAAGATGGAAGAATATCTTCACAAGTATTCACCAACTCTAACCGTACAAGGCCTTTTGGAAAGGAATTCAAGAGTAAATCCGTAAGGTTTTGACTCAAAAGAATAATAAAATTGGGACGAAGGTAAGTATTATTATTTGGATATCTTGATCTTTGTTCATATTACTAGCCGCCCTACCTTTTTGAACATTCAAAGTGCCACTAGCAGGATTTAAATAAGAAAGCTACAAGGTGTCCAAAGTTGACCTTTGCATCTCACTTTGGGTAGAGAAAAGGTACATGGGAATCAATCATTTACCTAGCAATCAGATCGTTCGAGTCGGATTTGGGTCCGGTCTGATCGGGTCAGGTCATGTTGGGTTCAAGTCATGACTACGTCGGGTTTGGGTCGGGTTAAACGGGTGCAATGTTAGCTCGGGTTCGGGAATTGTCGGGTCTGGACATTTAGATAGATTTGCTGGGTCGTGTTTTGGTTGGATCGGGTCATTATCAGACTCATTTCTAGGTTGGTTCATATTGAGTCATGTAATTATGATAATTTGTCGGGTCTAGACGGGTTTGGGTCGGATATTGCTTGGTTTGGCTCTTATTATCCTATTGCTTTTTTTCAATTATTTTACCGGTTCGAGTTGAGTTATGATCATTATTTGGTAAAGTTATAAGGTTAGTTAATATCAAAAAAATTATAAGTCGTTCATAACGTATATGTAGGTTTAGTTGATCTTTATCGCCTTGACTTTTCGTTTACATCGGGTTATTTTTCTAATTAATGTCAGGTTATCTTTCGGACCGGGTCAATTTTCGAGTTAGTTTTCGGATAAATTTCTAACTTTCAGGTGTTAACAGACCCGATTCGCGCCTAGGATTTTATGATTTACGATCCAAAAACGCTTGACCGATCCCAAATCTTATAATTCTATTATGGTGGTAGAATCTTATGATCCTAGATCTTACGACCCTACTTTTGCAACATTTTTCGGGTTTTGTAGGGTCGGGTCAAACTTGTCAGCTCTACATTTTCCTACAGTAGTATTTATTACCAACAAGATCTCAAGATAACATGTTGGCCATATTTAATGGAGACATCGTAGTTGTATGGCCTTTTGAAGAAGTAGAGGTTGTTATGAGTTCATTTCTTACAAACACCCAAGAGCAGCAAAAGTAACAGAATTAGTTATCATTTCAGAGAAAAATGGAAGCACAAACACCACTTCTTCTAAGAGGTTCTGAAGACGACGTTAAAGGCGGAGATTGGAGAGAAGGTTTCATTGAAGAGGTAAAGAAACAAGTATGGCTTGCAGGGCCATTAATCTCAGTCAACTTGCTTATCTTCTGCTTACAACTCATTTCAATCATGTTTGTTGGACATCTTGGTGAATTGCCGCTTTCCGGTGCTTCCATGGCCAATTCTTTTGCTACTGTCACCGGTTTCAGCTTATTGGTGAGTCACTTTCTTACATACCAGTAAGGACTAAACCAATGATTGGACTTCAGCAACTAAAATTTTGATGATTGCGAAAACCCAATCAATGGTCTTATACCTTTTATGATCTTTTGGGTAACTTTCTCTGATCGATTGTGTGTCGTCTGTTATGGTCACTTTTTTATGGTTTTGCTCTCTGCCGATCCCTGGCCTTGTGCCTAACTAAAATACTTGTCCAAAATCAACTGTTTAACTTCTCTATTTCCTGTTTCGAGTAGATGGGAATGGCAAGTGCCTTGGATACCTTCTGTGGGCAATCCTACGGAGCAAAGCGATATCATATGCTCGGGATACACTTGCAAAGAGCTATGATAGTTCTTACTCTAGTAAGCATTCCCCTGGCTGTTATATGGGCGAATACTAAAACTCTTCTAATTGCATTTAGCCAAGATCCCGAGATAGCTACTGCAGCTGGACATTATGCGCAGTTTCTTATCCCTAGTCTATTTGCTTACGCAATTCTTCAACCGCTTTTAAGATTCCTGCAAACCCAAAATATTGTTTTCCCAATGATGATTAGTACTGGGATTTCCACCTTAGTGCATTTGCCACTTTGCTGGGTTTTAGTCTTTAGATCAGGCCTCGGACACAAAGGAGCTGCCCTAGCAATGGGTATATCTTATTGGATTAATGTCATATTACTGGCCCTTTATGTTAAGTTTTCTTCATCATGCGCGAAAACTTGGACGGGGTTTTCTTCAGAAGCTTTTCAGCAATTACTCACATTCGTCAGATTGAGTATTCCTTCCGCGTGTATGGTCTGGTATGATCTGTTCAGAAAATTCCAACTTGGAAAACAATTCCTCTAAATTAATGCTTTTCTTATGGCTGTCTTTTGTCTTTGTGGTCTCGCTTTCCCTCCTCTTTTCAATGTTCACAGTTTGGAGGCCTGGTCGTTTGAGTTCATGGTTCTTGCTGCCGGTCTTCTTCCCAACCCAACCTTAGAAACATCAGTGCTCTCAATCAGGTCAGCACCCACCTCTTTGACTGAATGTGAAGAAAACATTAATGGTGATTCTCTACAGGAAGAATATGCATACTGACTAACTATCGTCTTCTTTTCCAGTCTCAACACGGCTTCAACTGTATGGATGATTCCCTTTGGTCTTAGTGGTGCTGTAAGGTATATGTCAAATTTTCTGCCATAATTCATCACTTGTTTGATTTCCGCTTACTACTACTTCATGTTTGTCCCCTGACCTACACTGTGATGATCTGAGTAGTACTCGAGTATCAAATGAGTTGGGAGCCGGGCACCCAAAGATAGCGAGGCTAGCAGTATCTGTTGTTCTATTCCTAGCCTTTACCGAAAGTATTGTGGTTGGAATCATTCTCATATCAATCCGGAACATCTGGGGTTATGCATACAGCAATGAGAAAGAAGTGATCAGATATGTTGCCATTATGTTGCCAATACTTGCAGCATCCAACTTTCTTGACGGCATTCAGTCAGTCCTTTCTGGTACGAAGCTAAGCAAACTCATGAATGGATTTTTGTTTGTTTCATGATAGGTTAAGAGTAATATGTACTTGCCTTTTCATTCTTACGAAACATTCAGGAATCGCTAGAGGATGTGGATGGCAAAAAATAGGGGCATACATCAACCTTGGATCGTATTACATTGTCGGCATTCCCTTAGCTATTTTTCTAGCTTTCATATTGCACATGGGAGGAAAGGTAAATTTGTTTAAATTTGTTATATAGGCATTATCACCTGACCCAATAATGACCCGAACCAACCTCTACGAGTGATGTATTTGTACGGCTGTACTCATCAGAAAACCTACCCGATCTGCTTTGACCTGACCAGAATACAGGAGACTCGACAAATTGCCAGCTCTATGCATTATCTTACACCAAGCATATTATCAGTATTACTGTTTTCGTCAATGCAGGGGCTCTGGCTGGGAATTATCTGTGCACTTGCTGTACAAGTTGTTTCGCTTTTTATCATCACCATTCGAACAGACTGGGATCATGAAGTAATCTCTCTTTTCTTCCCCCGCCCCCTCTGGGATGTCGATAAATCATTACACTATTGTTAATTTAGCTGTGCAGAACTGAGCTTTCGTTTAATGTTTTAGGCAATGAAGGCGACAAAAAGGGTGAATGAATCGTCCATCTCTGCAGAAATACTAGCATAATATTTCAGAAGCATATTATACAGGCTGCTTTATTAACAGCAATGGTAATCCACAAAATTTTGTTGGAGTTATATGATCTCCAATTTCAGTTGGATTGTATTCAAACAATATCCAGTTTCGAATAAACGCATGGTTATGGCCTATGAGTATCACTTTGCTCAACGGCGATACATCTCTATCTCAAAACAGCAACTGAGCATTGTTGTCATATGCAGCTATTATCCGATATAAAAGGCGCCAATGATGCCAACCAATCACCCTTGGATAAATTGTTATCGAAAAATGAATTGTTTTATGGAATGGGAGGAACGCGTGCCTGTTCATTTGTTTGATATCACACATCGGAGGTGTAACCGTGTAAAGATGGAAGAATATCTTCACAAGTATTCACCAACCCTAACCGTACAAGGCCTTTTGGAAAGGAATTCAAGAGTAAATCCGTATTATTTGGATATCTTGATCTTTGTTCATATTTACTAGTCGCCCTACCTTTTGAATATTCACCAACAGCCCGCTTCTACCCATGGTTTTTTTTTATCTTTTGATTCTGTTTTTAATGGTTTATGAGAGAGAGAGAAGAGGAAGAAGTCGGAGTGATAATTAGAGAAGAAGTGCACGTGATTTGTTTGCTTTTTGTTTAATTTTTTTTTTGCCAGATGTCAGTTTTTAGTGGATGGGACAGATGATTACCAACAAGATCTCAAGATAACATGCTGGGCATGTTTAATGGAGACATCGTGGGTGTATGTCCTTATGAAGACATCATGGGTGTATGTCCTTATGAAGAAGTAGAGGTTGTTATGAGTTCGTTTCTTACATGCACAAACCCAAGAGTAGCAAAAGTAACAGACTTAGTTATCATTTCAGAGAAAAATGGAAGCACAAACACCACGTCTTCTAAGAGGTTCAGAAGACGACGTTAAAGGCGGAGATTGGAGAGAAGGTTTCATTGAAGAGGTAAAGAAACAAGTATGGCTTGCAGGGCCATTAATTTCAGTAAACTTACTTATCTTCTGCTTGAAACTCATTTCAATCATGTTTGTCGGACATCTTGGTGAATTGCCGCTTTCCGGTGCTTCCATGGCCAATTCTTTTGCTGTTGTCACCGGTTTCAGCTTGTTGGTCAGTCACTTTCTTATAGACGACAACTAACAACTAAACAGTTTTATATTGTAACATAAACCAATGATTGGACTTCAGCAACTAAAATTTTGTTGATTGCGAAAGCCCAATCAATGGTCTTATACCTTTTATGATCGATTGTGTGTCGTCTGTTATGGTCACTTTTTTACGGTTTTGCTCTCTGATGATCTCTGGCCTTGAGCCTAAGTAAAATACTTATCCGAAAAACCTTTGTTTAACTTCTCTATTTGCTGTTTCGAGTAGAAGGGAATGGCAAGTGCCTTGGATACCTTCTGTGGGCAATCCTACGGAGCAAAGCAATATGATATGCTCGGGATACACTTGCAAAGAGCTATGATAGTTCTTTCTCTAGTAAGCATTCCCCTGGCTGTTATATGGGCGAATACTAAATCTCTTCTAATTGCATTTAGACAAGATCCCGCGATAGCCACTGCAGCTGGACATTATGCGCAGTTTCTTATCCCTAGTCTTTTTGCTTACGCCATTCTCCAACCGCTTTTAAGATTCCTGCAAACCCAAAATATTGTATTCCCAATGATGATTAGTACTGGGATTTCCACCTTATTGCATTTGCCACTTTGCTGGGTTTTAGTCTTCAGATCAGGCCTCGGACACAAAGGAGCTGCCCTAGCAATGGGTATATCTTATTGGATTAATGTCATATTATTGGCGCTTTATGTTAAGTTTTCTTCATCATGCGCGAAAACATGGACTGGGTTTTCTTCAGAAGCTTTTCAGCAATTACTCACATTCGTCAGATTAAGTATTCCTTCCGCGTGTATGGTCTGGTATGTTCTGTACAGAATTTTCCAATTTGGAAAACAATTCCCCTAAATTAATGCTTTTCTTATGGCTGTCTTTTGTCTTTGTGGATTCGCTTTCCCTCCTCTTTTCAATGTTCACAGTTTGGAGTCCTGGTCGTTTGCGTTCGTGGTTCTTGCTGCCGGTCTTCTTCCCAACCCAACCTTAGAAACATCAGTGCTCTCAATCAGGTCAGCACCCACCTCTTTGACTGAATGTGAAGAAAACATTAATGGTGATTCTCTACAAGAAGAATATGCATACTGACTAACTATCGTCTTGTTTTCCAGTCTCAACACAGCTTCAACTGTATGGATGATTCCCTTTGGTCTAAGTGGTGCTGCAAGGTATATGTCCAAGTTTCTGCCATATTTCATCACTGGTTTGATTTCCGCTTATGACTACTTCATGTATATATGTCCCCTGACGTAAACTGTGATGATCTGTGTAGTACTCGAGTCTCAAATGAGTTGGGAGCCGGACACCCAAAGATAGCGAGACTAGCAGTATCTGTTGTTCTATTCCTAGCCATTACCGAAAGTATTGTGGTTGGAGTCATTCTCATATCAATCCGGAACATTTGGGGTTATGCATACAGCAATGAAAAAGAAGTGATCAGATATGTTGCCATTATGTTGCCAATACTTGCAGCATCCAACTTTCTTGACGGCATTCAGTCAGTCCTTTCTGGTACGAAGCTACGCAAACTCATGAATGGATTCTTCTTTGTTTCATTATAATTTGTACTTGCCTTTTCATTCTTATAAAACCCATTCAGGAATTGCTAGAGGATGTGGATGGCAAAAAATAGGGGCATACATCAACCTTGGATCGTATTACATTGTCGGCATTCCCTTAGCTATTTTTCTAGCTTTCATATTGCACATGGGAGGAAAGGTAAATTTGTTTAAATTTGCTAATTGCTATATAGGCATTATCAACTGACCCAATAATGACCCGAACCAACCTATATGAGTGATGTATTTGTACGGTGTACTCATCAGAAAACCTACCCGATCTGCTTTGACCTGACCCAAATACAGTAAACTCGAAATCAGTATTACTGTTTTCATCAATGCAGGGGCTCTGGCTTGGAATTATATGTGCACTTGCTGTACAAGTTGTTTCGCTTTTTATCATCACCGTTCGAACAGACTGGGATCAAGAAGTAATCTTTCTCTCTTCTTCCCCCGCCCCCTCTGGGATGTCATAAATCATTACACTATTGTTAATTTAGGTGTGCAGAACTGAGCTTTCGTTTAATGTTTTAGGCAATGAAGGCGACAAAAAGGGTGAATGAATCGTCCATCTCCGCAGAAACAGTAGCATAATTTTTCAGAAGCATATTATACCGGCTGCAATTGAATGTAATCAAACAATGTAATCAATAGCAATGGCAATAAAGTTTATGTTATGATTTATGTCATTACTTGTTCGCCTCTGTTGAAATTTTTCGCCCCTCCCAATTGTAAATTCTAACTCCGCGCCACTGTTTCTATCAAAGCTCTATGTGCTCGACACCTTTTTGTCTTTTTGAAACTTCATGCAATCATGCACGTACATTTTCGTCTTTTTCAAAGTATCATGTTTTATGGGTTTTTTCTAAAATGTGCCCAATAGGCATATGATCAAAAATGATTTAGGCATAGGTTAATCCTAATTGTATACAAATAGTATATATACTTAACCCGTCTTAAGATTAAGGCTGCATTATCCGTCTTAAGCGACATTTCATGTTATTTCTTTTGGCCTACTTAATCCAACCATTAAATGTAGTCGTACCAACAAAATATCATTAGAAAGGGGTTGAGATGGCAGGTAGGTAATGGTAGCAATATCAAATTTTAGACTGATAATTGAGTTTTTTCTTATCGCTTTGCTAGAAATATGGATGGTCATAGTAACGTTGATTTAAATCTTTTGGTTAGAGATTTCATAACCCCTGATTTAAATCTTTATGGTTTCTATTGGACATTCATGTCCCAACTCTTTCGAGATGGTTTGAAAGCCGGTGGCTTCAACTTAACTTTATCCTTCGAAAGGATAAGATATGTTGGTCTTACCTTAAAAGGATGAATCTAATTTTATTACCTAATAAAAAAACGGACATTTAAGAGAGAAAACATTGAGACCACGTGGGTGTATGGCCTTATGAAGAAGTATTGGTTTCGTACAAATTACACACCCAAAACCAGAGCAGCAACAGTAAAAGTTGAGCTAGTTAGTATCATTATTTCAGATAAAAATGGAAGCACAAACACCATTCCTTCTAAGAGGTTCAGAAGACGACAATGAAGGCGGAGATTGGAGAGAAGGTTTTATTATAGAGGTGAAGAAACAAGTCTGGCTTGCAGGTCCATTAATCTCAGTAAACTTGCTTATCTTCTGCTTGCAGCTCATTTCAATCATGTTTGTTGGACATCTTGATGAGTTGTCGCTTTCCGGTGCTTGCATGGCCACTTCTTTTTCTTCTGTCACCGGTTTCAGCTTGTTGGTCAGTCACTCTCTTATATACACTAGTCTCTCGTAAGACGAATAACATTAAAACGAGTCAAGTATCATCTCAGTCAAGTAAAGATAAATCTGTTGTTTTTCCCTATGTAGTATGCATTTCTCTTATTCATAATATTTGACTGTCTTTAGCTTAAGACGGATATATTCATTGTGAAGAAACCCAATATTCCCACACGTGAGTTGTCCCACATTGATAAAAGAGCAGAGAGTTTACCACTTTATAGGCTAAGGAGCTATTCCTATTGTCAATTAGTTTTAGAGTGTAACCTCTTTGAGCCTCTGAAAGACTCTTTTTCCTCCATTTGGGGGTGGCCTAGGCCTGTTTGATGCCATAGCGCGCACCTCTGTATTCTTTTTCTACTCATGCAAATGACTATGAGCAGATTTTTATGATTTGAGATATTCTCTCGTGTATCCCTGAACTTTTTCGCTTTCTAAGGTGTACCCTCCATTTTTCACAAAAAAAACTTTGACCGACAATAATTTACAAGTTCAGAAAACGGTAATTTTTTTTTTTCAACCCAATTATCTCGTCAAGGCCTTCAATTAGAAAAAAAAAAATTTACCGCTTTTTGAACT
>LHUT01005129.1:0-13123 GCA_001412135.1 Silene latifolia subsp. alba | reverse complement strand
CAATCCATGTTCCCCTTTCACTCATATCCTCTTCATCCTCCTCATTCCTATGTCCCTTCCCCTACTCCACCAACATAAAATTATCCCAAGCCCAATGTTGTCCAATATGATAACACCTTGCTACTATTTCGCAGTCGGTTTAACTATCCCAAAGGCAAATGTTCACCCAAAACGACTTATTTTAGAAAAATATTTCTCCACCTCCTTCCCTTTCCCTTCCTCATCCTTCCCCTACCTCAACGCCTCCTCCTTTCCCTTCCCCTCTTCTTCTTCCTCCTTATCATCCTGCTTGTCCTTTTCTCCATTTTCCTTAAACCTCCTCCTCTTCCTCCACTTGATGCCGAGTCGGAAAAGGAAAATTGATATTTGCATCTTTTTCCTGGCAAGCAGTGTAAATGAAAAATTCTTTTTTAAGTATAATTCATTTCAGTGCTTCACGGCATATTCGCGGTTTCAAACAATGATGCATTTACACAAGCCCAAATGCTGGTGACTAATTTAAATTGAGATTTACCTTCAGAAACTGGGAGATAGCAGCTACTGTGCTTTCTGATCCCGCTTCGGCCACAAATGCATGCAGCTTGCTCCCAACATTCAGGGCGGTACCCTCATAGTGTCCTCAGTGTTACTCCGAGCCAAAAAAAAAGAATCTCATACATAAGGTTTATATGCAATAGACTGTAGAAATATATATATGGAAACTTTAATATACGTTCAAAATTGTAAAATTGTTTATCTCGTATAGCCACGTCAGAAAAGCGTCGTTCTACAACAATGGTGTTGCAACGTAAAGATAATTGTCGGAGTGATAACTGACAAAAATGACAATGACATCAATAACAGAGGATGAGACACACCTGTTCTTGAACAATGGAACAACGGAGTTGCAACATATCTGTTGGACACCGCAAAAGCTAATTAATTTCATTTCAGCATGCCTAAAAATGACAACAGTTCAAATTGAAACCAGTTCGAAAGTGAATGTCATGGTTATCGTTCACATCTCTTGTTAAGCTAGGAAAAGCATACAAACCTTGATATACGCAATACCAGGCTACCAGCTACTCCACAAACACCAACAAAAACAAAATTTCGTCTCATTATATACTGCACTTCCAAACTTCCAAGCTCATTCACATTTGACACCATATGAACATTCGAAGATAATAGAAATAATTACGCCATTATACTCGAGAAAAGCCATCAGTACAATTTCCTAGCCCCAAAACTACCATCGGTCAAGCATGCACCAATCACACCCAATATCGCAAAAAAATACATTATCCAACATGAAATTTCGTCACAGCATAGCCTAAGCTAGCATTCTAAAGACCATGGAAAGTATGTGATAAAAAAATAACCAAACAAAAATGAGAATGTTTCAAGATGATGGTCTGTGTTTGTTTTATTAAGCCCGAGATAGCAGTGCATTTTTTTGACTTCTTTGGTAATTCCATTTAATCACTTAAATTATGTACTAACTACTAAAAAACACAAAACCTTTCATATATTTCAAGACAAAACCGATGAATAACATTGACATGGATTAAAAGAAAAAATTACCTTTCAATTCAATGAGGCAGGAAAATGGGAAGTGAGGTGCTGGAATGGAATGACCCAAGTAAAAGCAATCAACACATCTTACACAATTAGTACTGTTCAATTGAACAACGACGACATCGACTCCAATTAATCGCTGAACGTATCACATAAGCAATCACATAAACAACAATTATCTAACAAATCACAACAAAGAAGAGTAAAGTTACCATATATGTCGTCCAGATGCGACCTTTAAGACGAGAATCGTGCTAAATATTGATACAATCGCCCAAGGTAGCAAAGGAGGTTGTGGAAGAAGTTTCTCACAGATCATGCATATCGTCTCCATTTTAATCAGGATAGCATCAAGATCCAGTCAGGTCGCCATAGGTGAGATTAGTTTGAGGTGAAGAAGGAGGTTTGATTAATACAGGAGAGAAGAAATAACAAAATTGCAGAGAGAGAAGTGTGAGGAAGCGGTGGATGATTGAGGTGAGACTTGAGAGACACAAAGAAGGAGAACAAGAATAATAATATAATATGGGGATGAGCCTAAAACGGCGCGTTTTTGTTGAAAAATAAGCAAAGTGGTACACCCTATTACTGTTCATTGATGAATAGTAACTTTCCTTACTCACTTTTATGTAAGGTGTATAGATATAAAAAATTTACAGATAGCTGTTCAGATGAAAGTTTCTCAACTAGCAGGCGGTAGAGTTGAATACATATGGATCTCCTCACTTTAGCACGATTCTTTTCGGATGGTTGTTATTGACAGTCTCGTTCATCTAACCTCTGAAGTCGAAGAAGCTGCTATTCATAGGTTGCCCAGGTAGTATTCAAATCAAAATTCATATACGGAGTATATATTATTTGCCTGAATGAGATCCTCGATTTCTTTGACCACTTCCCCCATTGATGGTCGCTTTTCTCCCGAACCTTGAAGACACTTCATGGCGAGCTCCACAAATTCCTCCAAACTAATCAAATCGACATAACTGATAGTGGGATCCACGAGGCTATAGGCATTCCCGTTATCCCTCATTGTCTCTCTTACCTCTCTTACAATGTACTTATTTTTTCGTATTGGTCTTCTTCCTGTTACTAGCTCCAACATCACCACTCCGAAACCGTAGACATCACTCTTCTCTGTTAATAGTTGGGTCATGTAGTATTCTGGATCCAAGTAACCCTGCAAAAGATTGTTAAAAAGAAAAACTCCTTCATCTGATAAAACATATAGCAAACGGTCCTCCATGTAAGGCCAACCTAATAACATACTATTATTAATCGAAGATCCTATAAGCATTTTGATTACTCTTACACATGAGACCATCGGAATATAAAGCTTCTATAATGGAGCTAAAAAACTCACATCAAGGTTATGAAAACATTCCCAACTCTCTCCCTCAAAATATTGTGAAATCACACAATTTCAAACCATAGGAGGGAAACAGAAGGGGAGGGAGATGGAGGGATTCATTTTCCTTCCTCTAACATAAGACGAATTTAGAGGGAATTGCTTCCAAACACACTTACTCCATTTCCTAACCTCTTCCCTTCCCTCCCTTTCCCTATCTAGCCCTCCCCCTCCCTTTACCTCCCACAATCGTTTTCAAACACACCCTTAAGCATCTCATAAAAAATTAGGAAACCTGGGAAGTTGCAATCCCACCATGTATATTCATATGCAGCAGTGGCAAAAACTTAAAATGGAATTCCTTGCGATTTAACATTCCTCCCAAGATAAGAAGTCACTCAGCCTTGGTAAGTCTAGGAGATTCCCATGAGAGCTTCTACTTCCTATTGACTATTGTCAATCAAATAGCACTTCTTTTTTTATTTACAGTGAATCAAGCATTCACGGAAGGAGTTAAAACCGAAAAGGTTTTCATTCCGTCACAAGCTATGTTACTCATTACCCGACCCACCATGTCCGACACTTTGATAGTCCGACATGGCTATGGCACTCAAACAAAAAAAAACATGAGAATAAAATTTCAATAAAATAGCTTTCACCGACACTTAGACAGCCACCTGTGACAAAAGCTTTCAAGTTCTAACCAAGTTTGAGTAACATAGCTCACAACTCATAAGTATCCTTTAAACTACTTCCATAATAAGTGACAATGGGAGAGATTCAAGCCGCTCCATTCTCTCTGCATTATCCGTCTCTAGTATAAAGATAGAAGCATAGGCAGCAAAGAGTTACCAGTGTTCCCTTTACTTGAGTGGTGATATGATCCCTATGGTCGGTTAACGGCTTGGAAAGACCAAAATCTGCTACTTTAGCATTTAAATGATGGTCCAGTAGAATGTTGTCTGATTTTATGTCTCTATGTACAATGGGTGGGTCAGCAAGCTCGTGCAGATATGCCAGGCCTCTAGCAGCACCAAGGGCTATCATTAATCTCCTACTCCAATTCAACTTTACTCCAGATTTACCTGCAACGTCTCACAAGGTGATCAGTCACTTTATATGAAATACAAAATTCAAGAGATATCTGCTAGCACCTTTACTTGATTGCCAGTTTAATGCTCCTCGCTTTATACACACGTTTTCGGCCATCTGAGTTAACAGTTTATGTTTCCTTTTTGAGCGAGTTCTGTGAAATGCAAGTCACAACATTATACTCACCAACTTATAAGTGGTGGTGAGACTTGAGACGACCATTTGTTTCCAATCCCCCATTTGCATGTGCTTGCATAAAAAGTCCATTCAAAAGCAGATGTAAACTACCAGTTGAGATAGATGGAGTATGTTGGTTGGTCTATATCTTCATAATTGGATCAACATATGACTATTTAGCTCATTTCTGTCTTAGGTGACGAAAGAAGCATATCGATTGGTTTCAGGTGATGATTCATGATAGCCGAGACCCCTAATCATTTTGGGATTAAGGCTCTGATATTATTGTGACAAAAGAATTACCTGAAAGAGCTTCCCTTAGGTTCCCATTTGGGATAAATTCATAAACCAGCATTTGTTCCCCTTTATCGTAGCAGAAACCAATTAAATTGACAACATTCCTATGGTGAACCCTAGATAAAAGCTCAATTTCATTTTTGAACTCATCTGCTCCCTGAATTGATCCTTGTTTAGCTCTTTTGATTGCAAGTAGTTGTCCAGTTTCAAGTTTTCCCTTATAAACCTGTCGAAATTTAAATGGTTAACCAAAGGTACGTTAGGCCTTGTTTGGATAGGTGGATTTGAAGGGAAAGGGAGTGAGGGATATGGAGGGAGCCAATATCCTTCGTTTGGATAGCAAAGTGGAGGTGAAGGGATTTGGAGGGGAGGTAAAAGTAAAATAAATCCCTCCATTTCCCTCCTCCAAGCCAAATTATTTCCCGTCCTACAAAGGAAAGATTTGGAGGGAAAATTCCTCTCCCCATTCTCCCTTACCTTCCTTTCCCTTTCCGTTCTATCCTTCCTCCTCCCTCCCTTTCCATCCAATTTTTGTATCCCAACAAGGCCTTAAAGGGTGTCTTAATAAAAACAAAGGATTCCTATAAAACAATGAAATACATTTCGAACAATTTAACTAACAAGTTCTCTTCCAAAAACATAAAACCAGACACGATCACACGAATACATAATATTAGACGGTCTTAGTGTCTTATACATGAGAGGCCAACTCATTAACCCGAGAGATTAAATAAGGAACACCAATATTTGGATTTGACTCGCATGTCAAAAAAACCTTAATATACTGACAATGAAAGAAAAGATCATACTAGAGCAATTATAGAATGGTATTGTTTGACTATAAGGGTAACCTCACCATTCCATAACCCCCAACTCCAATCTCGCTTCCAGCTGAAAAATTATTGGTGCACTGCTTAACATCTTCAAATGAGAACCACCTGGCTCCCTTTAGCTGAGGAACTTTACCTTGATTCCACAACACTGCATTCTCATACACAAAAACAACAAGCATATAAAAAATTATAAATGTATACAAACAAAATCATAAATAAAGATTAATATATCACAGGAGCTGATCGTACCGAAAGCATTGTTTGAATTAACTGCTTGTTTAGCTATTTGCCGTTGACGACGGGCATAAACTACAGCACAAACTGCAAGTAGCAAAAGCACAAAGGAACTTATAGTTGTTCCAATAATAAGGCCTATATTCTTACTTGGACCTGCAGAATATTGCGATTAGTGAAGGTAAGCAAGTCGGCTCACAAGAAATTAATTTGAAAAAAAAATACCCTAATTTAGTAATGTTAACATCACCTGGGAAAGCAGCATAAGTCAAATCATCAAAATAATAAGGTCCATATGGTGTGTCGAAAACATGGTTATTGAGGATATTGCCAATTTTAGAAACTCCCGTACGGTTAAAGAAAGCATCACCCAGTGGAAAGAATGAGATGTTCAACACAAGAAAATCATTTGAGTCGACTGATGAACTAACTAAACATACTCTGTCCACTGGTACTTGAGATGCTAGAAGAGGGTGCAAAGAGTCACGTAAGAAGTTGTAGTAGAGTGTTTTGGTGAGGTCTGAAAAGTTATATGATCTAAAAACTAGGCTTCCAAGGTATGGACGCTTGCAGTCAGATCCAAGGGTTGAATCTGAAAAGCAAGATAGAGGGGCACAATTCAGTTGTGGAATGAAGTTTGAGAGATTTGAAGGTTGAATAGTCTTGCAAATTCCTGCTGCTTCAGGATTTTGACAGAAAGGATTGTCACCAAGTCTGCAGAAAATATACATTATCCAAAATCAGTGAAAGAGAAAATAAGCTGATTATATTTCTTTTATGTAGGATAAAAATGAGAAAGATGAATCTCCTTACAGAACACTGTTGGTAAATGCTCCTCCTTGGAAATCCCTTAAAGAATTATTCCGCAAATCTAAAAGACGCAGATTGCTGCTAAAGTTGGCAGGAATATCCACAGTGCCATTAAGTTGGTTGTTTGCCAGTACCCTGTTGTCCGAAATACAAGGGGTATAATATAAGGTATATCTCAATGTACATTCAAAAACATATATAAGAAAATAAAGGAGAGGTTGTCAGATTGAAGTAGTTCATTGTGATTTGTGACGTAGAGGATATGATAAAAGGTAGGACGAATAACATCATTGATGGATGGAGATGCAAGGGTGAACTCATATAAGAAAGATTCTCACCAAGTCTTACACGAAACTATCAATAGGGCAATATGCAAAATTATACATATAAGTGTGGCAAAGGTGTCAGTACTACTTCCTTTCATTAACAGCAAACATTTTCTTGTTTATAGTTGAAGGAGAAATCCAAGATGCCAATTTCTGTACAGTATTGATGAAATTGGAGCTAAAACATAAAGAGAAGGCATACACAGTTTGCAGTTGAGGGAGACTGAAAAATCCGGTCGGTAAATTCCCTCTTAGTCCAGTATTTAACATCCGTCTGAACATTTATGAACAATAAATAAGTGGCATAAGGGAAGATGACATGATGATACATACCGAGTACTACTACTGAACCCATGGTCACACAACTTACTATATTACTCAGTATAAACTGCCGTGAAGAATTCAGGAAGAAATAGTATCCAGTTATCACTAAGAGAATGTGGATGGCGAGCATAATTTACCAAGTTTTACACACTATTGGTAAAGTTGTAATGATTTTTAATCTGATACACCCTTCATTCATTCATTTCCATACGTTTTAGGTTAAAGTTAAATATACGTGAGGACTATATTAAACCAAACGTATGGAAATGAAATGAATACAGGGAGTACTAAGTATCAAACTAAGTTGCATTTTTCAGGTCCTTAAAATAGAAGTTGGAAAGATTGTAGTTCCCAGACTACGACACGAATTGATCAATGATTAAGAAGACTAAGAGATGGCTACGCTGTTTTGGAAAACACAATTTTCATTAGTTGTACAACAAGTGTCCTTTAGAATACCGTATTTTTAGTAAAACGATTCAGTTGCAGTGCAAAACCATAGTTATTTAGTTTAACGTAGCTTCAACAATCCTTAATAAGTATTCATTGACATTAATCTCTAACCCGGTATATTACGTGCTATTGTTTTTCCTCTAGAAAGTAGTAGTGAATCAGTAGATACAAAGATGAAGAAACATACAATGTAGTCAAATTTATCAAAGTCCCGAACCACAGAGGAACATTCTGAGGGTTGAAAGGATTATTACTCAAGTCTCTGCAAAAACATAGTGGAAGTGCTAACTGAATGAAAACAAAGATACCATAAGAAGGTCAGAAGCAAACAGAAAAGGGAAAGAACTTAAGCTACTACTTCAGTTGCAATTTGCAAACACAGATACACACGTCATTAAAACAACATTACCCCAATGCTTTAAAAATATCCTTTCCAATTCGAGGTCAATGGGGTTCAATATTTGAATGTATGGAGCAATACCCATGTGTTAAACACAGAGGCTATTTCCAGAAGATCCACTATCCATAATGAACTATTGAAAATTGTATAGCACTACTACTTCACAACAGCACAAGAGCAGACAATGAAGTGAACCAGGCTGTGAAATATGCTAATAACAAATAAAACTTTTTTACTACTCACAGATACGCAAGGAGATTCATTCCAGTGAGATCGGGAATTGGTCCATTCAGGTAGTTGTTTGCCAAGTAGCTGAATATATTTGCAATAAATGTTAGGAGAACACTATCAAAATAGAATCCAAGTCCTAAAAGATGCACTATGGCTGATTTATAAGTTTCTTGGTTTACTTACAGTTCAGACATTCTAGTCAGTGTGTTTAAATTGTCGGGGACAATCCCTGTAAGTTTGTTCCTGTCCAAACGACTGCAAGCCATGGAAAGATAATGTATGTCTCAGACTGGTTAAATTTGACTTTTCTGGGGGTAAAACTGTAAGGTGAAAGACATACTTACATGACCTTCAAAGTCCTCACTAGTCCTAATGTGTCTGGGATAGTTCCACTCAGCTGATTGTCATTTAAAATGCTGTTGAAGTCATAAAGATAATAATTACATTGTACCTTAGCTGCCCAAAACCATATACCAGGTCATCCACTTAGTGCTTAGGGTGCATAATTTTATTTACAGATGAGAAAAGCTTATAGGAGCAGCATTTCATATGATAAAAGGAGAGGGAAAAAAAGGCATAATAACAAATTAACTGTTGAGGATTTCGACCCTGATACTGAACAAGGCTTTCATTTTCATTACGACCCTGATATTGAATGGCTTAACGAAGTGGCGCATATTTTTTTGTTTAGGACAAACATACCTGTGTAGAAATTTTGTCCATACCAAAGGTGAATAATGTTCAGTTTTCATTTGAAAACATCCGTGATAATTTTCCACGAATATATACAACATCTTGGTTAACCGATTCAAAACGAACTTACATATGCAGCAGAGCCATCTGTGAGCTGAAGAGTTTGAGTGGTATATCACCAGAAAGTCTATTTTGTCCAAGATGACTGAAAAACATCAGTGTTAATGATTTGTGAAACAGCAAGGAGATGAATTATAAAAATGGGAGCAAGTAAGCTTACAAGTGCTGAGCCTTAAGGAGCATATCCAGCCCAGGAGTTGTTTTGTTGGAAACTGGCAATGTTCCATTCAAAAGGTTGTCACTTAGATCAAGCCACACAAGATCTGAGAGATTGCCAATAGAGTGTGGTATGGGTCCAATAAATTGATTAGAACTGAGAAATCTGCAACAAATTATGTAACGAAGTTCAAATAGGAAAGAGCCTTAACAATTAATCATAGAAACTCGTGAATTGTGACTATGAAGTTAGACCTTTAACAGTTAATGGACTCAAGCAGCAGCCACATCCCCATTGCATTAAGTTTATAAATTTGAAAACAGACCAGTAAACTTCTTGAAAAGGGGGGCTTAGTGTAGAAATATCAGGTGAGACACTTACAAGTTGGTTAGTTTCTCAAGTTGTCCAATAGACTCTGGAATTAAACCAGAGAACTTACATCCGACAAGAACACTGCAATAAGAGAATACAGCGAGATCAAATCATACTGAAGTAAGAAGTGATGGATAAGTAATATTTCATGGATATGAAGAGGATATTTATCTTACAGACTTCGTAAATTCTTCAAACTTCCAATATTTGTTGGAAGAGGTCCCATCAGACCTCTGTTGTTAGACAGATCCCTTCATGGCCAAAATATTGATCATTACACAGAAATACAAGGGTGGAGAGTGGCAAAAGTAAGAACAACGAGCATGGAATGCTGATTCATCTATCAATCGAAAGATATATAGGCGAGAAATGAAGGTCAGAGTAGCAAAAAGATGGCAGCTGCAATAGCATGCATCTTTACGACTAATAACTTGCCTTTACCAGCTCCTCCTTTACAGTATAAGAAGCGCATATAGTTTAATGATCCATTTTTGCATTGTTCCACCAAATTCAACATAAAGAATAGTGAATCTTTGGCCTAGTTGAAATTGGAAATGAACGTCCTCTAATTTGCAGATTAAAAAAATTGAAGTTGAAAACAAAAATGATGGTTCGAATTATTGGGTGTACGCGGGCACGCGTGTTCCCCTCTCCCTCCCCATAGCCATAGAGCATGTTCTGGTTGCATAATGAATGGATGCCATCAATATTCCTTCATTACTAACCGTGAGAAAGAACCAGCTTAAGACTAGTGATATTGAAGAACTTACAAACTCTGCAACTCAGATAATGACAAGATGTCTTCAGGCAGTGGACCTGCTAAATTCGTCCCTGACAATATGCTGCATGTTAAATCGTCATGGTTTAATAGGTAAGGAAAACTGTAATTATCAAAGAATAGACTGACAATTGCCAACTAAATGATAGTTTAAAAATTTTAATCTTATTTTTGTAACTCACATATCAGTCACCCGAGAGCCATTGCAGTAAATTCCCTCCCACCTACGACCACAAGGATCGTGTTTGACCCAATTTGGCGGGGTGTTCTGCCATTGTTTCTTGAGGGACATCAATGCAGCCACTACATGAATAACATAACTTTTTTTACCATCAATTGCTTAAACCGAATGCTCAATTAGAATTATTGTAGCCTAATACTTGGTATAATATAATTAAAAATGCCAAAACACGCAAACATTAGTGTAATAATTAGACATACTACTATATCTTCCGTGAAGTAAATGAGTAAATCAGGGAAAACATAAATCTTTCAGAGTGTGACAATGCATATGGCTGGTGCAAACATGATCGGCGAGCTACCGGACTTACCAAGTCAAGAAACATGAAATGGGGGAACTCCTCAAAGTTCAAGGGAGCAATTTCTAAGCTAGGAATTAATCAAGAGTGACCAATTCAAATACAAGTAATAACAATTCAAGACATGATTCCGCTGAGTTTCATAATTTTACACCTCATATAACAGATTGACCAATTCAGAAATTACTAATTTTCAGTCTAATTAGCAAGCATT
Source organism: Silene latifolia subsp. alba (assembly GCA_001412135.1). Taxonomy (NCBI): domain Eukaryota; kingdom Viridiplantae; phylum Streptophyta; class Magnoliopsida; order Caryophyllales; family Caryophyllaceae; genus Silene; species Silene latifolia. The sequence continues at coordinate 2,171 of LHUT01005129.1, read as the reverse complement.
CCTTCAGATAACTTAATACGCAATACTGTTATTCTACTCTTTTCTTTGATTCTTCAAACAGGTGAAAGACGGATGAGGGTATTTACGTTTTCTGGTCACATCATATCATAATCAACTCAGGCAAAACAACTCACTGCCTGCTTGTACCTAACAAAAGTAGGTTAGCGAAGAAGTCACTATGGTCATCGAATTGACAAAGAAAATGAGTAAAATGCTCTACTTAGTTGTTTTTAACGGGCACAGAAGGCTCACCTAAATGATACTCCCTCCACACACTAATGATCTTCCCCTTTCTCTAATAGAGGTGTATTTTATTGCAAGGGAAAGATCATTAGTGTGTGGAGGGAGTAATATGTTATACTCCGACACTGCTTCTTAACAGCTGCCATGAAGCAGCACTAAACGTATAACAAAGGGTACCATAGCTGCGTAACTCTTGATATATAATTTGTTCAAAACTTCTAATGTGACATAAGTTGTCATAGTTAAGACTTGAAAGACATATTTACTTGAAAAATATGATAGCAGGGAAATAACATCCATGCTTAAGCAGGTAAATTTGGAGAGGGAATTGATAATCTTTCTCAATAAACACTAGATTAAACATAATTCGAGCGATGCTCTACAACACTCGTGACTAACAGTATACACGAGTACGATCAAGTATCTCAAGTTGGAGAACAAATATTCAAGCAGGTGCATAACTCGAAAAAGGGTGAGTAGAAGCAACGTACAATCAGCAGAATCTGTAATTCCAACCACCACCACCACCAAGCTAAAAGAGCATATAATTAACACACAAACAAAATTGCTTAAATTCATAACTCTTATTATTCGATGTTTCTACTTGTTGTGAATTGGGAGGGACCTTAAACATACGATATAGACTCGAAAATAATTTATGAAATGTGATACGCTACTATATAGGGTTATTCATACGTTGTAATGAAGAATAGTCTGATTATAGTTTCCCCCACGAAAATATGTGCATGATACATCAACAGACTGAGTCCTCAAACCTCAATGACCAATTAAATTAAAGTATTACTGGGTACTACGTAATTCAGTATGATGTGTAGTATAAAATAATAGCGGTTAGTCTCGTCACTTGTGTAAGGCGGGTTTATGTTAATATTGTGTAAAACGGATCTCAACTACCTAGAATGGCCGTCCAAGGTGTAAAGTATTTACTGCGTAATGACTCAAACCTTGAGCCTAACCCATAACACTGTGATTTGTTTCCTGATTCCATACCATACCGATACATTTATGTGAACCAAAGGTCCCCTAAATTTGTAAGAAATATTGAATTCAACAACTGGGTTGTACTTTGATTGTACTTGCTAATAGTGGTTGATTATAAATTGAGGTCAATTAATTAAATAAGTTTCAGCATCCTAATGACATTTTAAAATAATTACAAGACAGAATTAGGAAAATGAAATGATTAAGCAATAAAAAATGGCAATGGAGAGGAAAATTCAAGGGGTGGTGACTGGTGAGTAGAGAAATACCTGAAACGCGCGGGAAGAGAGGACATGGATTGATTCTTTATCATTGATTCCTATTGCTGTCTTTTTGATACATCATCTAGTTTAATCTCTTGTGCTCCACTATTTTGGCGTTTCATTCTGCCACGGGATGACCAAATGGGTTTTCTTGTGATACACCTCATACTTTAACAATGACTCAATGAGGTTAAGGGTTCGTTTCATGTTCATGGAATCATTGCGTTGTTGGAAATAGGGGCTCCTTAGGCAAGTTAATTGTCCTACATTGATAGAGTAGGGTTGATTTTTGGGGTTTTATATAACAAACTCCTCCTTTTTATATCACTAGTGGGTGAAAGGTGTAACACCCCATATTCCAAGTGCCTTACCAGGACCACTTAAAGCATGAGAATGCTACTATATCGGTTACCCGAGGCAATGTATATCAAATAGACTATAAAAGAACGTACTTTAATGAATAAGTTTAAGTGATTACATAACAAAACCAACTGTAAAGTAAAGTACAACTGTTCTACAACCAAACTACAACTGAAGTAACCAAAAGTATAAAGACAACACGGCGGAAGACTACTATCAGACTCGTGGCAACTCCATCCCCAGCTAATCTCGCGCGCACCCGTAGAATACCTGCTAGACAACTGCTCACCACCCCCGAATAAC
>LHUT01005128.1:3761-16884 GCA_001412135.1 Silene latifolia subsp. alba | reverse complement strand
AAGGTGTATCCACTCTCAAAGGCTCCAACAAGATGAATCATGGTTAAGGGGAAAGGGTATGACAACATCTAGGTTTAGGAGAAGAGGTAAAGAAATGATTTGGGTTTCACGACATCACGATTTATATTTCCCCGCTGAACTCCCGTTACTCGATCGAGTAAGCAACTTACTCGATCGAGTGGCCTCTACTCGATCGAGTGACTAAGCTACTCGATCAAGTAGCCTCCGCTAGATCGAGTCTCCTGGACTCAAAGGGTTACTACGTCACAAGGTTAACTCGTAAAGTTTCCAAAGGTCTAAACAGGTGTCTAAGGTTGGTCAATGACGGTCAACGGGTCCCTAAAGTAACGGGTATTACACTTGAAGCGGGGACGATCGAGTTAGATAATGCCTTGACATATGTAGAGACTCCTAAGGAAATCTTAGACCGGAGAGTGAGAAAGACAAGGCATGGGGAAACGACGTTGGTGAAATTACGTTGGTTCAATCATCAAGTAGAGGAGGCAACGTGGGAAGTCATGGAAGCAATGAAGGAATGATATCCTCACCTCTTTGATCATGTATGAGTTCGCCTACGAGGTCATAACCCTAATTTTAGAGGGGTAGAATGGGTCTGTGTAGTGTAACTGTCTTTTTTCAGATGATTTTACTTCATCCTTGTAGTTGTCTTGTTGGTTTTGTTGGTCATTAGTTGTCTTAGGCTGTCTTTGGTAAACCCACTTTCTTTGAGTTATCTCGGCATTTATGGGCATGTGTGAGTGCTACGTGTTGTAGAGACTTTCCTTTAAGGTGTTGTTGGGACGTAGAGAAGGGTGTTAGAGGTTTCTTGTGAGGGACGAGTTTAAACTTCAAGAACGAAGTTCGTTTTAAGAGGGGAAGCATGTAATACCCCTATTTTCTAGCAGTGCACTCAACAGAGTACAACAGCGTACTCGATCGAATGGCACTCACTCGACCAAGCAGAGTGATCGAATGTCTTCCGAGTTCTTAACCCAGCTTCTGCTTAGGTGTCACTCGGCCGAGTGGCTGGTGCACTCGACCGAGTGATATGCACTCGATCGAGTGACTCGGCTAAGACCCAGAAATCGCGAGTTGGGCTCTGTTTTATTGGGCCTTACTATATAAACCTAGTACAATGTTTTTCTCTTTTTAAAACACTCATAAACCTCTTAAACACACACACGCGCGCGCACACACACACACACACACTCTCTCTCTCTCTCTCTCTCTCTCTTTCTCTCTCCCCACCCCCCAAAGCCTCTCTAGAATATTCCCCAAATCCTAGTTTGTAGATCTACCTTGTTCTTGGGAGATTTGTGCACCAAGATTCTCACTTTCCTTCTTATTTCCAAGTTGGTAAGTCTTTATTCATATTCCTTTATAATTAATTAGAGTATTAAACCTAAAATTTGGGGGTTTTGTCTTTTGGGTAATTGAGTAATTAAATAATTATAATAAGGGTTTATGAGTATTATTATTATGGTAAGATATATTGTGATAGGAATTTCCTTAATTACATGTAGGAGAAGACTTCATAGAGTAGGATTTCTAGTGTTGTGGCTTGACTATTGAAGATTTGCTAAAAGGTAGGGTTTTCCTATTCGGTCTTGGTAATATGATTGTTTACTCATATGTTATTGTCATGAATTTCATAATAGTTTAGTAGAATTGCATTATAAAATGAAATTGGGCATTCTTGTCTTAGAGGATTGTGGTGTTTGTTGGTGAAATGAGAATATGACTTACTTGGCATCTATTATTATTCGTGTGTATTTGGCATACTTATTAACCTTGTGCAGGATAAAGCATCAACTTGGTATATTATGCGGATATTGTGATTCTTGTTGATGTTGGAGGTTGTTGGTGGAGGTTGGGGGAGTTGTGGTTGTGTTGTGTGGTTCTTGAGGAGACGTAAGATGGTTCGGGAGACCGTCTTATGCTTGGGTCGCTCCATGGAGTTTCTCACTCCAAGGAGGACATGCACGTTAATGGCTTGAGTACGGGGGGATTCAGGTGCGTCCAGAATCCGGCGAGGGTCCGACTAGCGCCTAAGCTCGGCATTTTAAGTGCGTATCAAGTTGAGTTGGTGGTGGTGTGGTGATTGGAAATGGTTTGCGATTCTTACTCTTCACTCTTATATGTTATCATTGTATTTCATGTCTTGTATTCATATTGTATATTGAGCACTCGTATTATTGAGACTGACCCTTAATGTTTTCAAATATATGTGGTGAATCATATGATATTTCCGATCATATGGGTAGCAGCGGATTGACAGGTTGCATTGTGCTTATTGAAGGGTAGGAGGCTTGTAGCGGTCTTTCACTTAGCGTGTCGCCACTAAGCATTCTTAGTTTTTGACATTGATTATTAGACTCCTAGTATTTTAGTTTGGTTGTATAACTGGCATTGTAGCTTCATGTTCCGGACTTGTATTAATTCTCTTAACCTTAAATTTATTTATCATAAAGTTGCTTTCATAATTGTTGCCTTATACACATTTACTCGGGAAACCGAGATGTGTAGCACTCACATTAATTAGGAAGGCCTTGTCAAAGGCTTCTCGATTAATGGGGGTGTTACAATAAGTGGCCTACATTTTCTACTAAGCATTTTCCAATGAAAGTCGTTTATGATATTAATTATTATCCACCTCTTGATTTGATTCGTTTGGCATATAAGACGAAACGATTTACCAAAAACGTTGAGGCAAAGCTGAAATTTATGATGGATTTATATGAACATGTGCGTAAAAGATTGGAGGTTGTTAATGAAGCGTACTAGAGAAAGCTAATAAACATCGAAAGCCCAAATTAAAGTATTCTATAATGGTGTTTGGTTACATGTTAGAAAGAAAAGATTTCATAGTAAAGAAAGAACAAATTAATGCCTTAAGTTGAAGGTCCATACAAAATTATTTACCATCTGAATAATAATGCTTACAAGTTAGAGTTATCGGGAGATTATGGTGTTCATGCTACATTTAATGTTGATGATATATCTCCTAAAGGATGACAATCTTGCTGAATTCAGGTCAATTCCTTTTCAAGAGAGAGACAGAGGATGATATGAGCGTAAGTAATCAATTATTATGTGACGCAAATGACAAAGAAGTTTTTTGAAGTACTACAATGTGGAATTATTTATATGGGGTGAATTCATGTCTAAGTAATATTATGTTGATTAATGAGGACTATTTAAATGGATCAATTGCTTAATGTAAGTGATTGAGAACTTCTTATATACTAAATATATTAATGACATAATAAATAAATGAGGGAGTTTATTTAGTAACTTTATTATAAGAATTACAAAGAACAAGACGCAGAGTTATTCCAAAAACAATACAATTCAAATTCACTGAAAATAGAAGGCTTAATCAATGGAGTTAATGTAAGTAACTGATGGATTTAAGAATCTCGTAAGTTTATTTGAGATTTAAAAACAAAAGTACATTTATTTTATGTAATAAGTGTTGTTCAGCTTCGAGTTTGCTTATTAATTCATTTGCTAAATCACTATAAATAAGTGATGTTGTATTCGTTAGAATCATTGCATTTTGAAATAAAATATACATTAAAATTATCGTTGAATTTTTGTATATGAGTTGAGAAGTGTTTTCATTCTATCTTGGTTTTCTAACAACAGTTAGTGAAATCAATCGTTTAGTTATTAGACAAATTCATCTAAAAGTTAAACACCCAATTTGTATAAATTTAAGGCCGAGCTTATTTAATCATATCTTTAATTTCTATTTTATTATTTGATATTTAATTATATAAGCATAAAACCCAAAAACTAGTGCTTTATTTCTTTACTTCCATTTTGTCGAATCCATATAAAATTTAACGCTTCTGCTAATGCATCACTGTATCATTTTGTCACCCCAACCCAACCAGTATATGCTATTTCTAGTCGGGTATAGTTCGATTTGAGTAAATACAAATTAATTTCAATATTGAGTCGTAATTTATTAAATATCTATGAATTGGCTAACCATTTATTATATTCTTTTTTATTTCATTTCATAAAACTCAAATTAGCTTACTAAATCAAGAATTAGTGAGAAAAATCATAGAGTGCAATTGTTTTTCAGAGAAAAAAAATCTCCTTGATTTGGGTCAATTAGTCCAGTTAATATCGTTTCACAGTATTCAGGCTCTGTTATCTTTCAGCTATGTCAAATTCGATTATTTTTAGTTCGAAACTACGAATTCAATTGAGCTTCGGATACTATTCAAATTACTTATATTGGGTGTCCGAATGGATATCAATTTAGACATTTCCGATCCGATTTTGGGGTTTCAGGTTTATTTTTCCTGGAGTAATTTCATAGTACAATTTTGTTAGTTTACTGAGATATACTAGTAGTTATTGTACATTGTTATGTTTTAGGCCAATACCCTCTTACACCGACATCAGTAGAGAACTGCAGAATCTTCACCACACTTTGTATGAACATCTTTCATCCTGTCGATTGACTGGCAAATCCCACTGCATTTCCAGTCGAATGTTGCTATGCACATGTCACCCACCTTCGATTTCCACTCGCATTCCTCAGTTCCACAACACATGCTTCGATCATCTACGTGCTCGACTTCAAGGCCTATGAACCACGCCCCAAGCGACACATCCTCATTTGCATACATGTGCAATATTTCCCTGAAGAATCAATTCACCATCACAAATGTAATGTTGTCTTCTACTCTAAATTTATGTATGTACATCTAATGTTATTTTTAATTGGCTACAACTTCATTGGTTTCAAAAGGTGCAAGACATACTCAGGCAACGAGGCAGTATATTTTTTCGACGAAGTTTGTATTTTTCAAATAAAATTTTGTGTATTAATACCTTTATTTGTGAGTTAAAGAGGATAGCATATAACTCCGTGACGTATAAAGAAATGTAGGCCAAGTTAAATGGGAAAAAATAGTAAAAATATAGAAAACTAGAAGAAAAAAATGCAGAAAATGTATACTGGTACTTCTTGTAGTTTGTATCTTACGCCAAAGGCGCACTTTAGGCATGGCAAGCTATTGTTACAGTGAAGTTTGTGGCTTTGTTTAAACTAAACTAGTTGTTGGACGGAGGCATCAAAGTGGGAGGTGTCACACATATTTTGTGAAAAAATTTCGTCATTATGGTAAAATATGTAATATCCACGTGTCGTGTCAAAATGTGACCCAGAGTGAAATGTATTGTCGAAGTGATATGATTCCTTTTACTATTATTAAATATAAAGTACTTAATGTAAGACAATTTGAAAGATTTGTGAAGGGTTCTTACTGATTGACGGAGATGTATTGAGCAAGGTCCTTCGAGATGGCATAAATCTGCCCAGTAGCATGCCGAAAGTACTTATTTCCTATTTCCCCAAATTTCCAGTGCTCTGGTTCATGATATTTCACACCCCTGCATAATTTCAGAATCTAATTATTGAACCTATCTAATCTCTTAAATTGTGCTACATCATATCCCCCTCATTTCTTACGGAGTAATAGTTTATGCATTATTACATTCTAAATTTTCCAAAGTAGATGAAGTTAGAAGTTAATTACTTTTGAAAGAGGACTGGGCCAGATTTCATGCACCCAACATAAACTCTCGATTTCATCCGGTGACGAGCAAGACTTGTGGAGAGCACACCTGGTTATATCCTTAGCTATATCAGTCCATTATTACATTTAAGAAATAAAGAATATTTGATTAAAGAAAGAAGTTCAAAACTAAAATTAACAAACATTTCGAAAAATACTCTTAGGTTTATTACAACCATTTGTTTATGTTTCTTTATTACATTAAACCTTTTGTGTTAAGAAGACCTTTGAAACTCATTTTTTAGCTCTACTCATGTGACTAGTAGACCCCACTATTAGTACACTCCAACCTACCAATTCTAAATACTTTACACAACTAGATTTTGCAATTAAAAAATAAACTTTAACAAATGAATGAGAAAGAGGAAGTATCAGGGTATAAATTAGTATGTACCTATATTGACATGGATATCGTCATCAACCTTGACATAAAAATCAGCATCCCAAATTGCGAATGCAGTGGAGAAGAATGTTTTTGTCTTTGCGGAAAGCTCGAGATAACCCTCGACATGATCCTATAATAGTAACTATTAGTGATTTATGTATAGGGATTTGAATTTTAAGAAAAGTAGAATAAAGATCAACTTACAAGTCTTAATAAGTCTTTATGCTCTGCATCTTCAGCATCAATAGCTTTATCTAGTACACTATTGCCTGCTGCCCTGTGATTTATATGAAATATTGTTTTATAGTACATGTTCTTATTACTAAGCTTGTAAATATTGCATGAACCGATAATTTTTGAAGTCATTTAATGCTTACGTATGCCCGATCATAAAACGAATGATGATTCCTTTCTCTTTCTCAATTTTGCTTAAGTCCTCTCCTGAAAAAAATGGGTGAAGTTCATTTAAGTAACTCATTTACCAAGCAACTTAACAAGAAACTCATTTAAAATTTGAACTAAACTAGGGAAACATGACAATAAGGTTATGTCAGTTCTAGTTGTGTCCTCACGAGTATGTTATGCATTTTAAGTTAGGAGTAATTTATGGTTAATGTCTGCTTTGAGCATGTTATTATCTGATCATGTCCTTTCAGATACAGGTTAATTTTTTGAGGTCTGAAACATCTAAATTGTGTCATGACCATGTCTCAGCACCACTTTAGACACCATGACTAGTGCTTTAGACATCATGACTCAATACACTCCTCCAATAGGATAGCCCTTAACCCTTGCCTATTGCATTTTTTTTGGTATTGGGAATCATATATAAGGATGTCTTTTATCTAAACGAGACTCGAATACTGTTTTTTTAGGTCAATAACGTTTTTAAAGCAGATTTTAATTCAGGTAATGAGTACCACTCATCATGACTTTAACTATTATTTGTCAGCCATTCAATAAACAATATGTTTTGGCACATTGATGAATAAAATAAATGTAAGGAAAGACGAAAAGTTAACTATGAGATACCAGTAGGCATCCAAGTTTTCCTGAGAGAATCCCGTCGTGCTCTGCTGGTGAATGCTGTGTTGATGCCTACTACCATCATCACTTTCTCCCTCATTCTAATCTTACTTTTAGTGCTTGAGGACTTGTCAATGCTTGTGTTGCTAATTACCAACTCCTCTTCGTTTTTCCCCTCATCATTCTCACCTTTTTTTGCTTCAAGTTTTGTCTTAATTGCATCCATTTTCTCGTCCAGTGTCCTGAGTTTTTACAAGTTAAGCTCTATTATTTTGGTATATATAGGAAGGTTTTTCTTTTTCTTTTTTTTATGCTTTTTTTTTACATACAAGTCAAGGGCCTAATAAAAGTTTCAAAAGAATTGAATTTCCGTGAATTTTACGTATGAATTACTAAATTGCACAAAATTCTCTTTTCAGACAACATTGTTATAAATGGGATTATGAATTACTGATTATAAAATTCAAATGTTTAGTCAAGAATACCATCTAAGTTTTTAAAATTTGTCTCATGACAAAAAAAATGATTTTGGAAATAATGATTTAATTTAATTTGTAAGGTCAAATAAAAATCAATGTTCTATCTTTGAAGTTCAGATTTGTCAAACAAATATTCAATGTTGTAACTCTAAACATTAATATTTCATATTGAAACCTTATATAAATCACAACAAGTTATTGCAACACTATTTTTAATACACAATTTAGTAAATGTATTATGGAGTTATAGCTTATATTCATATAATATATGTTGCTCACAAAATAGTTGATCACGGTGTTACAATTAGGACGCACTTAGCTTTCAGACATTTTCCAAAGCAATATATGTAGAATTATTGAACACAATAATGTACTATAAATGCTTACTGGATTGCCTCCTGATTTATGCGTACATGGTCTAGTATGCCCTTCCCTTGTCGCAGTTTCTACAAATTAGCATACCATAATTAAATCAATTTAAGTGTTACAACTAATAAATGTTTGTCTTCCTTACACATATCAATGAAATAACCCTTCTTCTCATAACGTGAACTATATGTAATAACATTTAATATAGTAAAAAATATTAAATACTCCATGTTAGTTTCGTACTCTTATACACAAATTCTCTCTATTTTAAGTTGTGTGTTATTCTGATAGCAAACACACTTTTTAACTTAATAACAATAAAATATCATGAAATGCTTATTATTATGAAAGTATTTTCAGTAACGAATCTAATTGTATAAGTTTGTTAATTTTTTAAGAGTACTTTACAAAAATCAAAATTTGAAAACTTACATAAAAAAAAAAGATTATTGTTTATAATACGAATTGGAGGGAGTTTATATCTTAAGAAACTTATAGTGGAAAAATCTCTAATGTATTGACGTCTTAAATAAAAAATACCTCATTATCCAATGCACAACCTTCGTAGCTAATCTTGAACTCTTGGTCATGATGTCGTGATGCCATATGAGTACTGAAACCCAAAACTAAATTAAGCTACTATGCCTTAAACAATTATAGGGCATGATAAAATAAAAATTATAGAAGTATATGCCAATTAATTTAAACCGTACCGCTTTACACAAGACTATTTTATATAAAACAAATAAAAAAAATCACTAAAACGAGAGGGAAATGAGAGACCTGTTAGAGAAGTACAAACCAAGAAGAAAGCTAATAATGCAAAGGGCAAAAATCCAAGTGAAAGAGACTTTGGCATTTCCACCATTTTTGGTTAGCTTCATGGTTTATTTAATTATTTTTTAAGTTTTTGGAGGTGTAGTTAGGAACTTAAAAAAAAGTGGTAATTTGTCTCTCTTTAAAACCAAACAAACATACACCCATAGAATTGTGATGATCTTCCAAACTTTTTATAACAACACAAAAATTATGAGTATCATAATTCCAAGAAAGATAGAAGAAGTAACAGTTCGTTTAGTGTGTAAATTTGGACATTTATATATGACCACCTTAAATGTCATTGATTATGTTCTAATAAACCTCTTTCTTTTTTGTTTAAATGTGATATTTTTTCGGTGAAAATTCTTACTTGGTTGGAGTTTTGGGGTTCTTTTTGTCAGAAAAGTCCAAAGAGGTTAAAGTATTGGTCTCAAACTTTTCATGCATTTGATCTTTAAAATTTTTATGGTCTAGATTAGGAAGATACCATTTTATTAGTGTTTTAGTTTGAATTTTTTTTAAAATAATGGCGAAAAATATCAAACTGGGTTTGAATTGAAAATATTTATCATTTTAGGTTTACGTAGGGGTCGTTAATTGATGAAGCTACGGAGTTTTAAGTCGTGATGATTTCGCACAGCTTTCGGTTAAAGTCGAAATTTGCAATGACATTTTGCCTCAGAAAAAAAAAAGATAATTTATACTCAAGTTTATAGAGAGCATGTCAATATATTTGACATAATAGTAAAGCGCATTCTAACTAAGTCTGTAGGTCGCGGGTTTGACACTCAATAAAAACACGATTAATAACTCCCCTATTTTCTCTGATTTCTTCCACTTTTCCTTCTTTTGTCTATTTTTTTTTATTTCTTCCACTTTTTTTTAAAATATTGTTACACTTCTCTCTAATCCAATTGTCCCACCAAATTTATATCCTCTCTACTTTTGTATATTTTTATTATATTCCTTTTGAAATGTGTCACTTTTAAAGTAGAAGACTAGTGTTTAACCCGTGCAAACATGCACGGGTATATTATGATTTTATGTATAACTTTAAATTTATATTTGGCAAAATAATAAAACCAGTGTAAGTGGTATTACTTATAAATAGGTAGCTATATGAATCAGTGAATAATTAGGTGTATAGACGTATATTCCATATGAAATAACATTAAAAAAATTTACAAAATTAATTTATAATCATGAGTACATATTACTATTATAATGTATGTTCAACACAAAATAACATTACAATATTGAAAAATTTCTTGGTAAATCACATTTGTAGTTGTATTATATCATTATACCTACCAGTTTCATTGTTCGAAATTGACCCTAAAGATAGAGACATAATGTTGGACATGATTGTCTCCTGGTAAAAGACCGTCTTATTCTACAAATTTGTGATACTTTAAATAATTTGAAGAAAGATTGTACGACTAATAAGAGGTAGCCTAAAGGAGAAGAAATATGAATAGGTGATAATGAAGACGATCGTGTGACCTTAGAATGGACCTTGAAGATAAAAGTTACCTAGGATTGCACTTATGCAACTGATATACTCGCTCTATGTAATACTGTATTACATTTCAGAAGCATTGTTAATATTCTATTGTGTAATTGGTACATCGCTCTTGCCAAACTTTAGTTTTCTGTATCTCTTTCCTTGATTACTTGATGACTTTTCCTATTGTAACAATTTCAAAGGAAGAACCTAGAAGCTAATATAAATATTTAGAATCTGCAAAATTATCATGGGAAAAAGAGTATAAATATGATCCTGACATGGAAAACGACCAAAAGGATAACAAATAGTAATAAAATCCTTTTACTCTGAAACAATAAGAAAGCCTTAGGAAATTGATTCTACTACAGTACGAAATATAAAACTGTTGCAACTACTTTCGAATGGAAAATAATAGTAAGTAGAAGTTTTAACTCCTACTTTAAAAAAATCAATCTAATAATAATTTAAACAATCGAAGAAAACGGAGGATGTAATAGTCTTAATCCTAAATTCTAAACCCTATAAATCTTATTCCCTCCCATTCATTGGCACGGAGTTACCCCACATTTTTGAATTTGCGAGGACTATTTTTAACAAATGGGGAGATATAGCCCCTTATCTCTAAGATTATTTTTAAAAATAAAGATTTCAATTAAATAGAAGACCTACTGGAAATTGCAAAGTAATAGTATGGGTAGCCATCAAAAACTACGTGATCAGGTGTAGTCAGATTTATTGTTTACTTTAAATGAAATGTGAGAGTTATAAAAAGGTTGATCTGAAATTTGGAGTTTTCATAGTTACCAAATATCAACCCCTACTTGATATCAAATCAATTGAAACTTATGGGTTGAGTACTTGCATAGTTGCATACATAGGTAGATCATCACTCCACGTAATATGTATTGAAAATTTGTGACATGAAAGATATTATTTGTTGTTTTATACCCCTCTTCAGTTTCGACAAAATACTCCCTTTGTCTCGACCATTTGATACCTTATATTAAACTACCCCTCACAAAGAATATAAAAGGTTAGGCAAATGATTGGGATGGAGAGAGTACATCAATGATCAAATAATGAAAACTTTTATAAGCAATACTAAATTAAAATTTATCCCACATTTTTATGCAATAATATTGGCATTCCACATGTAAGAAAGTAGATAATAAACGCCTATTTTATTCAAAAGTTCAATATTATCATGGATTATTAAAAAAAGTATTTGCAATAAGATTAGACACATGCTAAATCAACACAATGATATGACAAACACCTTCATGAAATAAAAATTAAAAAGTCGAAGGGAACAACATAAAGAATCATGAAATATATAGAGAATGACGTATAAATAAAAAATTAAGAAAGGATTTAACATGAAGAAGTCTTCTCCTGGAATAACTTTAGGAATCATGAAATTGAAGGTTTCGTCACAAAAAACCTTTAGAATACACCCTATACAGGATCATATTTGCCAAAATTTTCATTGTTGTTGTGAATAACCAAAAAGATTATTGCATTAAACTGGATGTGCTCTTTTTACAATTAATCTTACATTTGATAATAGGAATATTTGACTATCGCACTACATGCCTTACTCGCTGTAATAAATCTTCACATTTGATTTCTCTTTGCAGTTATTGAATAAATCAAATCCATTGTTAACGGTAAGCTAAAATGAATTGTCGGATATGGTCTATAACTCTATAAGCAGTAAAAGAGTGGGGTAAATCAATGTACTCCTAAGTTGAATACCTGACAATTTGAAAGAAATAGCCTCCTAAGTGCAACGTTTTCTCAAGAAGAATAATAAACAAAATAGGTTAAAGTTTAGGAGATGACAATGATCACATACTAAAGGTTGTAGCAAGATAATCTATATGGCTCGATAAACTTACCTAAGATGATATGTGCTTCCTCCATATTCAGTAAACCCGTGATTCACCTGGTGCAAAAGATTAATTATGATTCAAATTATAATTAACTATAAAAAAAAGATGTTTAAAAAATACAATTACATATGAAACTTAAATCATTGTATGAGAAATCCTCTAATCATCGACCTGAAGCTTATAATGGCACAAATTTCTCCAACTATCAAACAATTAATAGGAGTAACATCCCTTGCTTTTTCATTTCACTTGTTATTGAGGAAATCATTAAGGTTTGAACGTTGATGGATGATAAAGAAGAGTGAACGTTTAAATGGTTAAAAGAAAAAAAAATAGATTAGTGAAGGAGTAAAAATGTCTTGTAATGATAGATTTGAGAAGTTGGAGAATCACAATGATTTTAAACACTCAACTGATATTGACGACATGTAAGTTTTGGGTGTTAGAGAAGTGACAATACTTTTAATAGCTGGCAAATATTAAAGTCATACCGAAACCCTTGAATGAGTCTAACTCAATTTATGATTACAACTTGACCAGTTGACCGGTAACCATATTGTTAAACCAAGAAAAAATATTTCATTATAAATATATACGGAGTACTACATAACCATGTCATAGTAATGACTTGATGGAGTAGAATGACATTAGCTTTAATTAGCAATAATCCTAATATGAGCAATTACCTGAAATCCATAATAGGGGCAAAATAGACGACGAATACGTCGTAAAGATCAATGAATCTAGGAAATTGGTGATAAAGAAAAAAATTATCTCAAATTTTTAGTAACATTATTAGAAAATGGAAGTGAAGAGATGAAATATGAAGAATACGAAAAAAAAAAAAAAAAAA
Source organism: Silene latifolia subsp. alba (assembly GCA_001412135.1). Lineage (NCBI taxonomy): Eukaryota > Viridiplantae > Streptophyta > Magnoliopsida > Caryophyllales > Caryophyllaceae > Silene > Silene latifolia. The sequence continues at coordinate 3,954 of LHUT01005128.1, read as the reverse complement.
AAAAAAAAAAAAAAAAAAAAAAAAAAATTTAAATTAAATTTTTTTGGCATTGTAGGGAAAAAAGAAGAAAAATTACATCAATAATTATATTCTATAACATAAAAAAAAAAAAAAACAAATAAATAAATACTTTTGTATAAAATATAATCTATATCTGTAACATGAAAGTATATAAAACAATTATATAGACACA